>VXBX01000023.1:137426-189404 GCA_013400415.1 Scytalopus superciliaris
ATATATATATATATATATGCAGACAAACAAGAGACTACAAAAGAAGGAAATGTAAGCTTTCTGCAAAAATCTGTTGTACTGCTACTTTATACTTCATAAGATGCCTTTTTTTGTTAAATTTTCTAGTCTTTTTAAGTGCAACAGCAACCTACACGTTACTTTAAACATATATATACATGTATGTGTGTATATATATATATATATATACATACACACACATATATACATATAAAAAGATCAGTAACACTGATGTCTTGATTCTGTAAACAGGAGTAATGCAGGGTATTTAACTCCAGCACAGATGCACATATACCCTTTAGTTATTCTGAACCATTTTGAAATCTCGCATNAACTCTTGAGATACCTTGAATCTAAAAGGCTGGAGGGAAAAAAAAAAAAAAAAAAAAAAGGCCAAAAAAGGAAAGTAACACAGAGGCATCTTATCTGAACATCTACTGACTTCTCCATGCATTTACAAGAAATACAACAGGTTATTGCTACCTGCTTTACAGTACATGAAGAAATAGAAGGAGAAAGGGTTGAGAAGTGAATGGGTTTGTCCTGAGTTTCAAAAGTAATTTTCCTTCTTTCTCCACAGCCTGCCCTTTGGGGAGAATAGGATCAATGGTAAAAGGGATGATCAGATACCTAATTGATAAGGAATTTCAAAAGAAAAAAAAAACTAATTTTCAGAAGTTATTTCTGTCATGCAACAGAATTTCTCATTAAGACAAAGCTTGGCATAAGGTATAATGATTTCTAACATTATTCACATAAGATATTTTTACTTGAGTGCTGATATAGCTTGGATAAGTTTACAAACATGGCTGTGAAAAGAAAGTTAAAAGAACAGATATATTTCCTTATGGGTATTCCTTGGCTCCTTCAGATCACTCTGAACATCCAGGCCCAGCCTCTTTGCCCTGACAAACTTCTCCAAGCCAGCACACCGAGCCGCTCCCAGAGATTCAGGACTCTTGTGGTTGACAGTGCATGAGTCTGCTTGTAAACTGGGCACAGGAGAGCCACAGAATTGCTATTCCTGCTGCTACTGCTGCACAACCTTCTGAGGGCAAACACCGAGAGCTCCCAGTTACTTACAAAGCAACACGCTGACTGTGAAACAAGTGGCCACGAAGTTACCGACACCAGAAGGATGCCTGTGCACACCCACCCTACAAACCAAGACAGGTCCTGAAGGTGTGTCAGCCTAATTCCAACACACCTACCTAACACCTCCATTTTAGTGTCCTCGCCAGTCTTGGTACAGCACCTGGTATTTATTTAGTACCACATATACAGTATATTACTACTTGATCAAAAGCTCCTGAGAACTATAAATAGGTATTTGTCAAGGAGAATAAGGCAAATTTTAATTCCATTTATTGCCCAAATGTTCCCAAAAAAGTATCCATTGCAAGCAGCTATATATCATCAGCATTCGCCATGGTCCAACAGCGTTATAAGCTTGCTTAGTGGGGAAATAGACTTTCATACCTCTCAATCATATTCAACAGATCTGGAAAGTTAGATGGTATGTTATTCCATCAGCACATGGCAAATTCTTGAGACCCAAGTGATTTCTGCTTTCAGTTAGAGGAAAACATGACGAAGTTCATAGCTGAGGAGCGATGTTTAAAAATGCAAGTCTCATGCATGGAAATTAAACTCACAAAGTTGAAAAATCATCCTTGTCCATTTTCCTTACAAAGGACACATCAGTAAGGAACAATTGCTCTTGGATATCTGATTTTTTGTGTTGGATTGTTTGGGGTTTTTTTGGCAAAGGTTGGAAGTGACCCTGTGCTACAATGAGCAGGTTCAGCCACCCACTGTACCACTATGACATCCAGAGTTTAGGATGAAGCTGTAATAAATACAACTTACAAGTCATATTCATTTTTGGACCCAGACCCATTTGTAATAAAATGATGTAAGCAGCTGTAACTGCTTTCCTTGCCTGCTGAGGAAGGACAAGCACATATCAGAGGACAATGTGGAAACTCCCAGCCTCCTGATGTAGTGAAGTGCCAGGCACGGAACAAACTCCCTAGCCAAAGGTTGACAGAACCATGAAGATATCTACATAAAAATACTGGAAATGGCTCAGATTTTACTTCTATAAGCTCAGCACCTGCAGGGGCAATTTTCAAATCTTCTATTTAATATGCAATATGCACATAGTAAATAACTTCATATGTGTGTTGTTTATCTTTTATATAAATATATATATATACATATAAAAAGATCAGTAACACTGATGTCTTGATTCTGTAAACAGGAGTAATGCAGGGTATTTAACTCCAGCACAGATGCACATATACCCTTTAGTTATTCTGAACCATTTTGAAATCTCGCATGAATTTCTTTAAGTACATACATTAACTGGATTGTTCCAAAATAAAACCCTGCACTGCCAAACTGCTGTTTGCTATTAAAAAAACCCTGAGAAAGCGCACGTACACAGAACTGGATTAGGAGTAAATACGCTTTCCTTCAATAGATACTCCTAAGAGAAGCGATGCAAACCTGACATTCCCTGACTCAGCAGTCTCCCTGTCAGCGCTCCCTTTAGCGACAGAAAGAGATCTATTACTTCCCAGCCCTATTCCCGCGGCCGAGCCAGCAGAACAAGCGGATAAACAGATCGCAGCCTCAGCTCTGCGTCACCAAAGCTGCCCGCCAGGTTTTGTCTGCAAGACCAGTTTCTGTGCATGTGACCCATTTCCCTTTCTCCCACACTCAGCCCAACAGGATCGCAGAGCTGCCAGAAAAACCAGAATCAGGTCTAAAATTAACTTTGTCAAGTACAGTAAAAAACGTAGGGAGAACCCAATTAACTCTGCTACCCCAGGCTGGGTTGTGCAGGACAAACAATGCACATTCCTATCATTCTTCCAGCCTTTGCATTCAGCAGATTTGTCACAGAATCCCTACAACTCCCCTGCAGCTGAACCAGTATTTTGTTTTTCTATTTAACCTGATTTCACTGGGATTCTTGAGCACTCTCTTCCATCAGCCTGCTTCCATCGTTAGTCCACACACCAGCCACATTCCTAGTTGTGCAGAAGCATTTTGGTGGAATGGACAGACAGGTGGGCAACACTGCTGCTGCAGCACTCCTTCATCTGGAACTGTAATGCAATTTAATAAGCTGAAATAACTGTGATTTTAGATCGTTAGTACTTGGGAGTACAATATATCTTTCAAGGCCTATGTTCAGCTCAACAGTATCCTTACCTTTATCCAATTTTCTTTTAATGCCAAAAATAAATTGGAAATGAATATGCTCTTATAACAGAAAGAAAAAAAAATGAAATTAATGATAAAATCTTCTTGTTTTGTTTTTAAATCACCTGACAGATCCTAGTATTAAAAAATTAAAGCTCTTTTACAAGAGACTGGATAGTATAGCGAAGAGAAAAACGACGACTATTTATTCCTCTTAATCCTACAGAACACTATTGAATACCAAATGATGATGCATGAGGGGAGAAAAAGGAAAGCAGGGAAAAAAAAATGGTTAAATTCTCTCAGTGCACAAAATATTGAGGCAAAGAACAAACAAAATCCAAAACAGCAAAGCAGACCTCCACCCCAAAAACTTTAGTGCAGCAAAACAATCAGCATTAGAACACCTTTTGCTACACTGCATGTGAGTTTCTAAAATCAACTAGAGTGGCTACTTCTATTTTCACACCTTGTGATTAACCAGATTACAAAGGATAGGGTAAATAATGTGCCTAGATAATAAAAATAGCTATGTACACGCTGTGATTTAGCATTAAGAAATTATTTTACCCCCAACATGCTATTTGAGCATCAGCCAACAGCTTTGCAGTCTGTTCTTTCTTGCTGCACAAAAATAAATAAAACCTCAGAAGTGTTGCCCTAAAAGTTATCTTCAAGTTTGATTGAACTGACTTCCAACAGAAGTCCTGAAGTGGAAAAAAAGGTGAAAAACTTAGATCCTAGGAGCTCTGAACATCTAGAAAAGCACAGAAATACGTATGAAAGAAACTGCAGAAAAAATATTTTTCCTGGTTAGTTTAGACAAGACTTGTTTTCCAGGAGTTCTGCATTTACCCATATTGTTGTGTATGCACACCCTCTTGTCAGGCTTTCTATAAAAGCTATACACACCAAGAGCAGCAGGATTAACCCACATACATAAAGATTGCAATCAAGATAAATGACAGGAAAAGAAAACAATCTTTTTCCAAATGTATCTGGTATGTTTGTAACCATATACTTTTTCAGTATATCGGGTCTGACAGAGAAAACAGTCTTACTAAAGAACAGCACACAAGTAAGATTTCTGTTCCAAACTGATTTAAAGGCAAGTAGGGACTCTCATAGTGAGGCTGCCTTCGTTATAGCCCCTGTCCAGTCTGATTATATCTCAAAATCAGAGGCACTGCATTTAAATTAAGGAAACAAAAGATATACTAAAAATTATTACAAATCCACAAATTTAGAAGTCTGTATTTTAAGTCTGTATTTAAGTCTATATCTAAAACCAGACTTGCAGGAGTTTTAGAACAAAGCTGCAGAAGTTTTAAGGTAAAAAAATAATCCTAGTTGGTTTTGTTATCTCATCTTGGGAATACAGTATTAAAACTATACTGAGGTACCAAGTTTCATGCACAGATTACATAGACTTGCTATAAATGTATAGACATGTGATGCTTCATGCTCTTTGATAATCTGGGTGCCTTCAGTTACATTTTCAATCCTATCCTTCCTCTTCAGGTTTGTAGAAATTATGAAGAAGAGGTGAAAGCCAGACTTTCAAGGCAGCCCTCACATCAATTTGGGTGCAATAACAAAGAGGTATGCTGGGATAGGCATCATCTTACTGTGGATCAGACAGCAGTTTGCTGGCAAGAAGATAGATAGCCCATATCCCTTTGAAGGGTCTCATGGCTTTCCCAAAAGCTTTTCCCATTTATACCTATGAAAACTGAACTGTTTGGGTGCTGGTCAGCGACAACACCGACCCTTCTGCAAAGACAGCAGTATGAGGAAAATCTTCCTATATAGGAATCCTTAAGGAAGTGTACTCAATCAGTAGGCTGCTCCCCCGTCTTTCCCAAATTCTGGATCTCAATGAGGGAAGTTTGTTATGTTTAGTGCCACACGTGACAATTCACTGAACACAACACTGGATGTGTTCAAAGGGCTCTACTCCATTATATATCCAGTCGGCAACCCAAGACATACATCCTGTTCCAGCTTTCTGGAAAACAACAGACAACACCTATTAACTCCTCTACAAAGAGTCACAGTAATGCAGTACTAAGGAGTATTAGGTGTCAACTAGGGATTACTCACCAGTGTCGTCACATATTTGTTTCTGTACTATGCAATAGAAAGCAGCTTTAAATTCACTGCTGGTGTAGTTTTTTATGATGTAAAAGATTCACTGGTTAGTTACCTAAAATTAGTTTTACTATAACAGTGAGTGGCCAGTTACAAATCACTTGAAAAACAAATCGAATTTACAATGGACAAAAAAAAAGAATCATGTAGTTGGTTTTTTAAAGGAGTGCAGTCTTGGTTGCTTAATTGTTTTGTGCAGTCACTCAGAGATACAAGTATTTATATTAACGTGTAATAACTGAAAGCATCTAGCTAAATACTTTCTCCTCTCCTCATAAAAGGTATATACAGGTATCACAGAGCTGTTTCTTAAAAAAACCTTATTAACTGGAATGTTAGCATAGAACTGAAGCAGCCCAAAAGGGCTGAAGGACAATGTTGTTTTCCCCTTCATCAACACCACACACAGATCAGCTCAACCACTGTCATCCATTAGCTCTGCATCTCTTCCTTAGCATGAGTACCAACACTGTGAACACCCCCAGCATATTAAAGGAAACAGGATAGTCATGACAGTCTTGGGAGATTGATGCAGCAGCTGTCATGACCCTGACAATGATTTCAATAATTACTGAGTTTTTATTAAGAGCTTCACAAAAGTTATTTTTTGAAATAAATGTACTGCTTTATAGACTTCAATTTTGCTAATTCAGTAAAGACTTCATTACTCTGAAATAGTCAAACTACTTAGAATGGGGGGACTATTGCCTATAAACAGGGCATCAGGACTTGTGAGCATGCAAGAAGGGCTGGAATACCCGAGACATCCCTAAGGGCTGGCAAATATGCCGGGGGACCCCCAGAAGACTTGCACCTTCTGGATCAATAGCTGGACACCAGGCAGACCACCTGCATGGCCAGTCAGTAGCCTGGGGGTAGGAAAATGAATGCCACCCTTCACAGCGGTGCATTTACACCTTGCCTCCCCTTCCTGTCTTCACCAGCTTGCAAGGGCTGATATTTTGGCTCCATTTCAGATACACAAATCATCCCTGAGGTCAACAGGAGGGAGTTTTGGTGGAGAAGTTATGCCTCCATGTAAATATTCTCAGGATTAAGACTTAAGAGCTGTGGCCTCTGAGCTCTCACTTGCTGCAGCACTCCCACTAACCTTGTGGAACTTGGGCAAGATGGGCTGCACACAGAAGTCCCTGTCATATAAGTTGAAATTTTTTTTAAGATTCTTTACTTTCAGCAAAAGGTGCAAGCCAACAATAATAATAATATTAGTAGTATTATAAAAGCAATAAAGACCATGGAATGAAGATTAATTTTGTCTTGAAAAAAAGTAATCAAGAGAACAAGTTTTTTTTTCTGTCACAGCCTCTGAATTCAGGGTAAAAAGGCAGGGAAAACTGTCTGTAAAAATCCTGATTTCAGAGGCTGCCCCAAAAGAGAAGGAGTCAGAGGGGAGCACAGCACACTCTTAAGTATCACAGTTTGGCGTGCAGCCAAGAGATAGGCAGAAGGCAAAACACAGCACGATAGGAATTGCCTAAAGGCAACTCTGACAGGGACAAAGTTTCAAAGTGGTTCCAAAAACGCATCAAGAGAAACTACCTTTGCCCTATGTGTTGCTCTGGGGCCAAGCACAGGCAGAAAACTGCACAGTTGGACAAGCTGCTATCACTGCAGTTCAAATGGAGTTGATTAACTTTTTTTTAGAGGTACATATATTAAATGCTCACTGAAGAAGACGAGCCTGCACGTCAACACCAGATGTGGCCATGAAGGCTCTTTGGTGATTTCATAGTGAAGAGCGGTATTTCTGTCTTAAAATGACATGGTACTACCCAAATCCTTTTCCTAACAGCACACTTTGAAGTTACAGTGTTCTGAGCACATTGCATAGCAATGTGCTTCTATCATCTCATAATTAACTGTAATTAATATACGCTCATTTCCAGACCTACATGTAGTTAACCATTAACCTGTATTTGTAGACTCTATTTGCTGAACAGCATGGCATTTTCCTTCATTCCCCAATGCTATGTAATCATGCAGTTACAGACCTTATCGGAATGGTCAGCTAAAAGGTTTTTGCTGGGGACAGGAAGAAAAGCCACAAATATATTTTTACTATTTAAACTTTTTAAAATAAAAATGGTGATTTTAAAATAAAACTTAGGAAACAAAACAAATTAATGTAGGACTGCTCATTGACATGTTTTCTTGATAAACACTCCAATCCCCAGTTACACTCCTTAGGGCTTTATATCAGCACAGGCAAAAGTGGCATCAAGACAACTCTTCAAGTTTCCACCTGGATTTCCTTACTATACCTCATCTACGTATGTATGTGTCTATTAGACACAAAAAGAGGATACTTTGAGTCTCCAACACCATATATATGTAATTTAGTTGTTTCTTACATAATAATGTATGTATTGTTACCGTATTTGCAAAGCATTTGCAGTAGAGATTGTTGTTGTGAAAAAACAATAGTACAACAACAATACAGTGTAAAGAAAACTATTCAGTACTTTTTACCCGTGCCAGCAATATGGATGGTCAACAGCAGAAAGTCAAGGATGAACGCAGAACTGTGGTGTACACAAAATTATGCATACTCAATCTAGGGCTGGGGATTTTTTCTGTGTTTTTGTTTGGGTTTGTTATGCCTTTTATTTAGGTGTTTTTTTATTTTCTTTTTAATGACTAGTACTTAACAGGTTTGTGCGATCACATCAGTGGATCTTGCCCTGTATTTTATTACAAACCAAAGTGTTACAGAGATCTCTACCAAATTTAAAGAAAGTGCTTGATGTAGAAAGATACCACAAGATAAACCAAGATAATCCATCAATCATGTGGATGCAGTAGGTATTATGTAAAAATAAATATCAAATATTGTATCAGAAGCCTGTTTTGCTGCCCCTTTATATTTAAGATGGAATAACAGAAACTATTTTAGAAATTCAGAATATATTTCCACTAGTTATCATCAGGATTCCACTTTCACACAGGATCTGCTGCCCATCTCAGGCTGTAAAAGCTCTGATACAATCAGCCCATCTCTTTGGAGACCCAATCTACAGCTTTAAAGTGCTCGACAAAGACTCCAGGCTGCCAGCTTGGCCAGTGTGACATGTTACTTTTAGGCCTCTAGTACCATCTCATGTAGTTTCTGCTGCAACCTCAGTTAGGGAATCAAGCTTTATTAAATAAACACAGATTCTTTATCCTTCTTACTTCACATGCAAAAAGTGATGTGTCATCTTATCCAGCATGAAGCATTGGCACAACCCATAATGAGATTATTTAGTTGCAAATTACCTGGAAATACGATGCTGGAAAGGAGACAGACTGAGATTGTGACTGACATCAAAGGATTCTCAACAAACCAGTGAAATTAGCACCAGTATCATCCCAAAATGAGGTATTAGGACTAACAAATGCTATTTAAGCATTTCAGCACTCTTTTCCCATGGGTTTCCTGTTCTAAAAGTCAGGAAGGGCAAAGAAGATGGCAGGAATTTGGTCACCCTGGTAGGGGAGAACTTCTTGTGCACCATGAGGTGGCCTCAGCAGTTGGTACACAATGCACTGGAACAGGCTTTTATGCCAAATCCAATTCTCAGCAGTACAAAAAGCATTCTTCTCAAAGCAGCTTTGGGAGGATGAGGAAATCTAATCCTAGAGGGAACCCCCAGTGCCCATGTACAATAGAAATCCCACCCACACCAAAACAATTTTCTGGATGCACATCAAAGAACATACCCTCTTCAGAGCAAACGCTAAATACACCCATCTCAGACCTGTGTCAATATTGGCACAAGGAAATGAAACCTGACTTCTAAAACCGATGCTGGCAAAGACTCCACTTGACACAAACTTCATGAAAGCTCTAATGCAATGTTACCTGTGCTTCAGACTATGCTAATACAGGTACAGACTTTGCAAAATATAAGGCTAAGGCAAGAAAATATCCTGGGGCTTTGCAGGATAAATTAAAAGTTTTAGAAGCTCTTGTTTTAGGACACATTCAAGTAACAGCTATGTTTTTCAATACAGAAATAAAAATTACAAACTTTTTCAGGCATCTGCAAACAGTCCTCAACAGGCTTTCAAGTTCACAATTAAATCTTACTTCGTAATCAAATGCTTGTATATAAGGCAAAAACGGTTACAAGTGGGTAAGAAATATCTGAAGCTTTCCTTCTTAATCCTAAATCCAGTAACTTGTTTAAGTAAAACTGCTGTACAACCTCATTTCAAACAAAAATCTCCTCTTCATTCAGAGAAGTTTCTCAGACTCTGAGAGAGTTTGTTCTGTGTTTTGGTGTTTGGTTTTTTTTCCCTTCCCTAAATAAACACAATGCAACTCTCATTATCTGTTTCTGCCTGACCATTCTCAGTACTCCCTTCCCTGGTCTTTGTACAACAGGACATTACAAAGTATGCCTATTAACCATTCTGAAAACTGAATATATTAAGGGCTGGAACAAAGAAATATCCAAGGGACTGGTTGTTCTGTCACCAGATGACAGTGGACAAGGAAGGCAGGCAGGGAAGCACACCGAGTCCGAGAGCTGGAGGTCTCACTCAGCCTTTTCCCTGCCGCTGGACTCAGCACAGCCACTTCAGAGAGGAAGCTGAACATGTAATATCCCACGGTCCCTTGTGCTCCCAACTGCTGCAGCAGCCCAACTAATGCCTGAAATGCCAGATGCCCTCAAAGCTGATAACCTGCACATCCCACCACATCACCCGGGGCCCAGGAGAACAAGAAGAGGGATGAGGCAGAGGCCGGGGGAGATAGGACCCGCACACATGCACACACACAAATGTCTCTCCCTTTACACAGCTCTAAATAAAATTAAGCTGCTCATGTCATTTCCACTGCCAGATTAGCCAAGCATGGTAAATTTTCAATTCAGCTCATTCACCTCACTTTGATCCATGCTACATGCTGCCTTCTATTCATATCTACAACCATCACTGACAGCAGCAGAAAAAGCATAAATCCAACAATAAAACACTTATCAGAGTGAGAAGCTAATGGGAACTACAGGATTAGACATATTTTTCTTTTTTTTTATTTTAACATTTTATTAGCCTGATATTAACATGCTGCTGAGCAATTTTATTTCTCGTGCAGCACGTAACAGATTAATGCACTGAATACTAATACACTAAACCCAAACCAAGTTTAAATAGACAGTGATTAGCTTTGCCCCTGGCCCTGCCCCTGAACCTTCCTCCTTACCATTCAATTAAACCAAGCAAGGCATCTCTTAGAACTACAGCTTCTAAATATACAGATTAAAACATGAAAATCTCAGAAAGCAAGTCAAACAGAACACTCAGTGTAACAAATAAAATGGTGACGCAGCAGCAAGAAAGATAGATATTGTTTAAGCAAATACCAAAAAGCAATATTCTTATTTCAGTATTTCTCATTAGTCTAAATTACAGGTCATTCAGTTTCACTTTAGACCAGTATAAAATTGCTATAGAACAGCTTTTAAACATAGAAATCTCAAAGATGGGGTCTCGGGGCAGAAAACAAGGTAGGGAGAGAAGGAAGGATGCCTATGCATATATGTCAAGGTACGTATCTTTGGAAAATGAGAGACAGGGAATGTTTGTATATTTATATAAGGAACTGTATTACATACATATCCGATATGCACAAACAGAATGCAACTGAAAATTTCATAAAACAGCTGCTTTTGTATCATGACTTTGTCACATGTCCAATGAAGTAAATCCCAGCATGCTGCTGGGTAAACATAACCCTGAAAAGAGACATAGGTTTGGGTCAAGAAAATTCTAGTCCTGGTTTGCAAAGACTCAATCCAGAACTGCATTTCTGGAAGCTAATTCAGAAGAGGTTTTGAACTTATCAACAGGTCTTAAGTATTTCAGAGAGAAAAGGGAAAATTTTAGCTGAAGAAAACTTTTAACATGACACTCTTAATGTGTATTATGTTAAAAAACAGGACTAGTACTATGCTTACCACTGAAACACTCACACATTACAGCCTCAAAGAATAACAAAATCTTCACAGATCAAGCCATAGTTCAGGACAAAGTCTCAACACTTCAAGATTCTTGTCTTGCAAAAGCAATTTTGAAAAGGAAAAAAAAAAAACAAAAACCCAGCCATATGCACTATTGTTTTATCCAGTACATACTCTGCACCAGAAACTGGTCATTTAATGGCAACTAATGATTCAGAAATAAAAACACATGTCAGGAAACACATGGAGCAACAACAGTACCACTTCATCATCTAATTACCTTGATAAAGGGACTACATGCTTAGTACAGACAGTGGCAAACACATGTTTATGAAACTAATGCATTGTTTACGTGATCTCTGTATGACAGGAAGATTATTTAATCCTGAGCATCCTAAGGTGAGTGGACCTGCTGCATATGCAATAGAAGTTACAATCATTTTGTGGGAATTCTGCCTGGGCCTTAAATTCAATAGAGTCTGATTACATTTTTCCCAGCCTAAAAGGCTTCAGCCACCAATCTACCAGATGCAAAGAAGAAGCAAAGATAAGCACTATGTTGCTGCTGGTTTGGGTGGAGTTTTTTGTGTTTTCGTGAAAGCTTGCAAAGTAGGAGTTGTAACAACAGAGCTTGACATAAAACCAGGTATCACTTGTAGTCTAGACAAGAAGTAGCACAACTTGTAATATTAGTTGCTTCACACATCCACTGCCCCGGTGAATCCAACCTGACCTTAAGGAGGTCTGGACCTTTGTTTTACAAATCCTTCCAAAGTACGTATCAACAAACGCAACAAATTAGTGTTCTGTAGATGTTTATTATCCTATAACTACTGAACTAAAAGTCACGTTAACACTTCCAGCAGCTGGGAGAACATAACCCATTTATTTTGGTGCATCTCTCTCTCCGAACAGACCCAGAACAGACCTCTCCTTCCCGTACCAGCTCTTCGCAGCTTTTTTCCACTCTATCTACCAGCAGGCTGAAGGAGTCATCTAGTGGCCACAGACAATTCCTGCAGCCTCGAAGCTTCTGCAGTCCAGATGTCAGGGCAACACAAGGTTTTTGACCCCTTAAAGCACACACGGCACTGACAAGAGTCCTTGCAGGTCCAGCATCTGAACTGTGATATGGTCCTTGCATCCATGTTCATGAGGTTCTGTGCCCGTGTTCCCCAGCATGTCCTAAGCGTTAGTTTCCCACTTCTGGCCCATGTCAAGGCCAAATTAAAGTTCTCTCCTGCTCCTTAAACATGCCTGGGAGTAGACCCGGCTGTGTTGCTCCTAACCCACATGTAGCTGTCTGTTCCTCGTCAGGGGTGGGCAAGCATTCCCTGAATAACATCGCTGCCCGCGTGAAGCACCAGTTCAAGTGACATGGATTAAATCGCTAAGCAGCAGCACGGCAAGCCAAGTGACCCCACTCCAGCTCACATCCCTCCTCTACCACAAACTTGTGCACAGGTTCGGACAAAGCTCCTGAGTATTTAGGTAGTGTATCTCAGTCAAGAAAGAAACATCTACCTAACATCATGCAAAACCGCAGTATGTTAAAAATGTATTTCATGTATGAGTTAAAAAAAAAAAATCACACTCTGATGAACAGCATTACCATCTATAAAAATCTTACTAAGCCTCATAAAAATCTGTAATGCTTTATCAGTTCTCTGTTCAACACCTTCAGTCAGGTAAGCTCCAGAAATATACGGCAGTATAATTTTATTTGAAAACCTCAAATATGCATTTTTCAAATGAACACTCATTTCAACTATACTACAAAAGTGAAACATTGGTACTAACTTTTCATATCAATACCTTAGTTTTAAAATAAACTCAGGTGCATTTTTTTTACTTTATGTTAATTTGTGTTACCTGTTGAGTGACTGGATCACAGGCACCTGAACACACCTTAGGCAAGACTGTTCTAAGCTTCTTTTTGTTTCTGGAAATCACTTTGGTGCCATACTACTTCCAGGCTCTGGAAGAACATGCTGCTACTCTTCTGCCACAGAGAAGAGATTGCTATTTACGTATTTTCTTTTTAAATGTTTTCCATTGTTGATCAGAGGTGAATCTAATACAACGAGCATCAAGCCTTAATTATACATATACATCCCCCACCATTTTATAACACCCTCCTCACACAAACACCCCATGAAGTTTACCATCTTGTAACTCAATTCCAGCAGCAGCAGCTTCCCCTCTCCACCCTCAAAATAAGGAAACTACAGGTTCTCCAGACCTCTAAAGGAAGCCAAAAGGACTTCCTTAAATTCATACTCAACCTCCCTGTGACTCAGAGCCTCTATCTGCCTCAATCACCTCAGTCACAAAGGTGTAACCTAGCTTTTTCCATCAATCCTATACATCATTTGAGTAATTCAAGTGAAAAATGCTATAAAAGTGCAAATTATCAGTATGGTATGATTAAGGAGCTCCAACCTATTTCCAGCTCAGTTGAAGGTGGAAAACAATCATACCACAACTATACCAACAGGAAAGAAAAGGGAGCCTCGCAAGCCTTAATGTCAGAAACAACAGAGAAGGTACCTTCAAAATGATGAGACATGAGCACCAAAGTTATGTTTAAAGCTAGTATTTACCTCAGCTGCCCTCTGATCTCAGCAGGCAGCACGTCCACCTTGATTCACGGGTCTAACAAATTAAGTATTGGTCAGATCTGCCTTACACAGAAGACCTGCAGAAAGACTGACTACAAAGCATCTTTATTTCTGTAAGATGGGGGACACCTTACCCTTTCAGGACAATAAATCACCAAGAGCTGTTTCCTGCCATCACTGCTCAGGGGCCCAGTCATAGAGGTGTCCGGAACTGAGACAACAGTTCTGCAGCACTCAGAGGTTTGTCCGGGCACACCCCAGACCTATTTCTCTAGTTTTCAAACAGGCCTAGTTTGTACTGATATTTGTAGCTTTAAGTGGCCAGCATCATATGGAAGGTAAGGCCACTCTTAAGACTTTCATACAAATTTAATTCACTCTTAATTTTATTTCTTTATTTATGTACATAAGATATTCTTAGGCAAGAGCAATGAAAGTGTGGGTTCACCACTGGTCTAAAACAGCAAGCCAAAAAATTGCACTGATGATTAAATCAGTGGTAGACAGTAGTAGAGGTCTACTCATGTACACCATGTTAGGCCAAGTTACATTGCCCTGTCTCACACCAATTTTCAGTGAACTGCAAGAGTCAATGAGGATCAGGAACAGTCACTGAAGCCCATTTTGTCCTGTTATTAGAAAAAAGATGCACACACTTTTTGTATCACATACATATTCATACATACACAGTTGTATGTGTTTATGTGTCTATGTATCTATACACACTTTTTTTGCAGGTACATGCAGGAAAAAGCAAACACCACACAGCAGGCTGGTTTGTAAAGTTGCCATGCAGAAAAAAAACACTAGTGGCAGACTTAAAAAGACAAGGAGTTGCAATATACCACAGCCACTCTTTAAATATCTCCCTCCATGCACTAAAATTAAAACGGGAAGCTCTTCCTGGAGCATTTACCAGTTCTTACCATGCAGATCAGCCAAAGTATGGCACTTTGTACAAAGCATGTACTTTGTTAGTGCTGCAAATACTTGGGTTGGCATATTTCCTTTTGGTAAATGGTTTATTATATTGACCAGGCTGTTATCACCCCAGAAGACAACCATAATTTGCCTTTCCTAGAGGTCTTACCACAGACTACCTGGGAACTTTGGTTAGCTGGGTAGCTGCCTCCTCCCCTGCCTCCCTGAGATGTTTCCCAAAGGGAACATATTATGCTCATCTTCCAGAGACGGCACAATGTTTGAGAATTAATTATTTCCAAGTCTAAATCAAGGAGACTGACCAGCTTAAAACAAACACGTTACTGACTGAAACCTAAGCATCTTGACAGCCTCTATTTGCACCTTATTACTCAGTAGAAATGTGCTAAACAGTATCAGTCAACTGAAGATGCCTTTTTCCAAAGGCCTGCAGGACAAGCTGAAATACCTCTCAGAACTGCCAGGAGCGAGAATTTATCTGCTTTTATGTACATTTGTCAACTCATACTGAAGGAAATTTAGTCAGAAGCAACAGAGTAAATTGATGATAATATTTAGAATATATTCACTTATTATGAAAGTTCATTTGGAAAGTACCTCTTTTTCCTCTGCCTAACCACCACTCCACCAACACATCAATTTGGATTCCATGTCTCACCAGAGGTCCACCAGAAAGCAGATGTCAGTACCTGCAGCAAGTGTTTCCAGGCACAGATTCAGAATTGACAGAGCAGGGACTCAAAGTCGGACATTAGTGAAAGTCCAGCATCTAATTCAGAAAACCTCTACCACAGTCTTATTCCTGTGAGCATTTTGAATAAACCATGAACACTGCCACAGATGGGAAGGACTCAGTTGTGTTGCTAGAATATATCACAGTTCATATTTTCAAATGGGCCTGGCTAGCTGCCTGTCTTATAGAAGTCTTGAAGGAAATACCTGAAATCGTGTAACTCTTTACTTGTCCTGACTAGCAAGGACCTACTTCTTGAGTGGGTCCCACCAGAATGCTGCTTACTGAGATTTTTGTCAATGCACATAGTACCACATGGAATTTCCTTGCATTTTTACTCAGGAAACTTCCAGGTGCTTACACACCTGTTTGCTACTTCTGAGTTACTCCGTACACTAAGAAGCTTCAAGGGGCAGCATCAGCTACGAAAAGAAAGTAATTTAGCCAAGTACAGAACACTTACAGCTACATTACTATAACTTTAAACTTTAAAAAGCCCCTCTACGTTCTTGCAGCTAGCTGGCAACAGGAAAACTCAATTAAATTATTTTAATTTCTCCTACAGACAGTTTCACTTTTGAATTTGTTTGGGAAACAAACATTTTGTTTGAACATCTCCATAAAGATATCCCTTTAATTTGAAAATATTTTAACCTCTTGTTATCATAAAATGCATTTGACTGTACAGTAATGATCTAACAGATAAAAGGGGAGGGACCCATTTAGAGTAGCTTTCTCCTGCAGCACATTCTGTTGATCTTCAGTTGAGGCACACAGGTGTTTCTGGCAGCACTTTTTTGGGGCTGCTTTTGAAAAAAGAAGTACCCTGTAAAGCACTAGCTCTCATTACAGAAAACATGTCCTTTCATACTCAAGTTTCACATCTGAAAAGTCTCAGATGCTGCCAGGATTATAACTCAGGTTAGTTGGCCTTCAGGGAAGAATGTTCCAAGGCAGCACACCACCTCAGCTCCCTGCACGGTCCCTCCACAGCTGTGGCCGTGCTTCCCAGTATCAGCCACACAAAAGTCCATGAAGAATGCTGCTGCTGTTATATCACACCCATGAGAAGGGTGGACACAACACTGCAAGAAGGTGCTGCAACAGGGGCACCCTTCTCTGTGTCCTCACCAGCAGAAGCTGTGTATTTACAGAACCACAGTCATGGCCCAGCTGCATCAATTCTTGAGGTATTAGGTCTCTTGTATTTTGCCATAATTTGCCTAACAAAGAAAACATTATTCTCATGGTTTACTCTTAATAAGCACCTTCTCCATTCACAGCTAAAAGAGAGAACCTTATTTTTCCCTACAAAAGAAGTGTGAATTTTACACATATTTTTCATCCTTGCGTTTCTAGGTAGCTCCTTCAAACCTTTAGGCTTTATAAAAACTGTGGAAGCTTGATAGGAACATTCAAATAAGATTTCTTTCTAATCCTGAAACTATAATTTCTTTTGTTACTCTTCCACAAATAAAATTTTTTGTTCGACGTTTTCATTGATCAGTATAATTTTGTGGCTTACAGTACTCTCAAATATTACTCAAAAATCAGAAGACTCAATGTGCCACATTTTGCTATGAGTTTTCAGTTTGCTTTCACAGGGCAAGAGAAGGAGCAGAGATGGTATTTTCAACTCTTTACTATTTGAGCAACTTCCAAGCAAAGTACACATCGATCCTTTAATCCCTTGTCAAAATCCACTAGCACAGATTTCTGTACTTGCAAGGAGTCTCACAGAAGGTAACAAGGCCCTAAACAAATGCATGGGTCTATATCAGCAAATCTCCAAATAGGATCTTTAACATAGGATGTAACATTTGACCACCCTAGCCAAAACACAGCCCCAGTGAATTAATGTAGAAGTACTTGCTGCTGTTTTTGCCAGCACCTGATACATGACAAAAGCTTGAAAACCACTAACAAAAGTTTCCTGAACTCAATAAATCATACACCAGCAACTACAATCACCCTGATATCTAAAAATTAAACAAAAAAAATATTATTGTACTGGCCAGGGATACATACTCATCTTACAGGCCACTGGAAGAGAAGCAGTCTTCTCTTTTACAGGTAGTCCACCACCCATGAAAATCTTGAGTAATGATCATATTAGCAATATACAGCACTACCTCCAGACTTAGAAATTTAACCAGCACCTTGAATTTGTAGTAAACTGATATTCTGCATCTAGACAGAGCTATCGTGCTAAAATCACCTATCAACACACTCACTGAAAGCCCCATGATAACAGACTGACTTGCTGTGTCCCACGAAAGCAGACTATGCAAGGCATCACCTACTACAGAAAGGATCACAGGAGAAAGATAAAAGCAACAACAAAATTAAGACGTGTTATCTTCCCATCAGTAACTAACTGATGTTATCTGCTCTGGAAACTATCCAGACTGCAAAACCATGTTTAGAAGACACATGTAAGTCCCAAGCAGAAGAAACAAACAGTAGTGGTCTGTTTCTGGAGATACATTCTCCTTCTCTTGCACTTCACTTAACCTGCCCTTAAGGCTCTAGCTTGACAAGCAGTAAGCATTAAGCCAGCTCTGAAGCCAAACACAGTTGCATCCCCTGTCCAGCTTCTACTACCCACTCCTGGACCCATTTTTTGGGGTAACAGAGCTATTCAGTTCTCCAGTCTGATTGATAACCCAATATACAATCGGCTCAATATAGGTCAGTTCTATCTTTATTGGGCAGAAAGAGTTAAGCTAATAAAAAGGCATTCTTTTTAGCAATGATAAGTCCTCCAGTCCAGTTCATTACACAACTACAAAAACATTAGCATGGCCCCATGAGGTAGGATGCAAGTGTCTGAGGCTTGGACTGTTCCTTTCAGTGACAATGCTGCCATTTAAACATAGTGCTTCTCTATTACACCTATCAAAAGTAAGTCTTACTGCACTTCTTTGCCAGGAAGCTGTAGTTCATATAACATGTGTATCTCCTATGTTGAAGATGGGGTTAACATTACACATGCAGTGAACTGAAGGTGAAAAAAAACCTGAGAGTCATACCCTTCACTCTTCTCTTCATGTCTACAAATACAGAGTACTTACTCGTACTCTTGTGATCTCTCCAAGAAGGAAGGATCCAATTTTCAGACAGAACTTCTCATCCCCGTTTGATACATTCCAAAATAAATTAACAAGTTTCCACAAGTTAACAGAAAGCCAAAATATGACAGAGAAGTAGCAAACACTTTGACTCCAGCTGTCAGCAAGTCTGGAAAATCAGTTGTAAGCACAAAATGTAGAGTCCCTGGTAGGAACCCTTGACTCTACTGATACAGGCTGGCTTTTTTACAGCAGCCTCCTATCAATCAGAATTTAAATGCTGAAATAAGTACAAACTGAAGAAAACAGCACAGCAGTCCAGCAGCTGTTGGGCTTGATGTTTTACATTATGCCCATGTACTCAATGCTGTACAGTTTCTTTACTGCCAGAATACAAGTGAAAAGGTAGCAACTCTGTCAAATAAGAGTTGGATACTTGGGCCCAAATAGGAAATATATTTGCATCCATAGGGTAAGCACATTTACAACATATTTCTTGTGGAAACATTACCATTATTTTTAGATTCAGCATACTAAGGCAAACAGGCTTGCATCATCTTTCTAATGCACTGATATGCACAGTACATAAAATGTCTTTAGCTATTGTTTTATCCCTCAGAGTAATGACTTAACACAGGGTTAATTTCTTAAGCAGAAACCTATACCAAGAAGTAGATCTAGGAGCAATGAATTTACAGACTGCATGGAGGTAAAACCATGCAGTGTAACATGCCCAGCACCTGAAACGAAATGCAAAAGATGCAAGGCCACACATGACTGGAAGTTTTATTATTACTTCCTATACAATGCTTCTCCATTACTGCTCAAGTGGAGGCCATAGACTAGGCCATAAAAGTGGTTTGCTGTTTTCACTTTGGCCTTACACATTTACCTACACAGCTGTTCAACTACAAGCAATAATTGTGAGCCAGTAATGCAACACCCTTATGAAAACACACTTCTGTTTGCCCTAAAACTGGGAGAAGCATAGAATGGTTTAGGTTGGAAGGGATTTTAAAGATTATCTAATTCCAGCCCTCTTGCCATGGGTAGGAACACTTTCCACTAAACCATGTTACTCAGAGCCCCATCCAGCCCGATCTTGAACACTTCCAGGGACGGGGAGTCCATAGCATCTCAGGGCAACCTGTTCCAGTGCCTCACCACCTCCACAGTAAAGAATTTATTCCTAATACCTAGTCTAAACTACACTCCTTCAGTTTAAGGTCATGCCTGTAATACTACATGCTCGTGTGAGAAGTGCCTCTCTGGCCTTCCAGAAACACCCCTTTAGGTCCTAGAGGGCTACTGGAAAGAAGCAGACATAACTTCCACCAAGGCAAGAGGAAGGTCAGTCATAACCAAAAATATTACCAGAAATCAACACCCAATTTCTAATTTACCATACCTCTCTCAGTTTCCATCAAAATGCATCAAACTTTAAAATCTCTCTTTCCCCAGAACTGCTTTCTGCAAAGCTACTGTAGAACTTCACCATAAGAACTAATTAAAGGGTATATTTCTTTCATTTTATAGCAGAACCAATAAATTAAACCTGGCAGCACAGAAAACAACTAATCAAAGCACACACTTGTCTGGATCAGGAGCACAAACAATTCTGTTCAGGCCTCAGAGCCTGGGATGCATTAAATCTCCCATGATCCTGATCAAAATCTTTGGTTTCCTCCTGCTGTCCCCTGTCACCTAAGGAGCTGCTCAGACCTGCCTCAGTGCCCTGCAGCTGTGATGGCAGTGGCCAATGCCTGGCTGGACCATCACAGCTACGTGTTTGGAGTGCCTTCTTAGGAGGAGTCCTCTGCAAAATCACTCACAGCACCATGGGCAGAATGAACCAAGTCATCCCGTTAATCTAACTGTTAACAGGCAGTAATGAGAAGGCAGCAAAAGCAGAATACCCCAACACAGAGTATTTGTGCAATCCACTACCAGTTACGGGTTAATCATTTCATAGCTCCATTAGAAGGAATACAGAGAATGGTGCTCACCTGTTTAAAAAGCTGAAAGTTGATTAATGAACCTGTGATATTTACATTCTTCACTCCATAAAGAAAAATAAATTAAAAAAAAAAGAATTACAACAATGTAAGAAGATGCCTTTTCATAGAAGTTGCCTGTTCATTGCAACTGAGATATTCTTCCAAACCCTGTTTTCTCTCAACCAACCTGGCTTCCTTTCTGAGGGAGGTAACTGTAAAAAGAATTCTTTTCCTTTTTGTTTCTTGTTTCTATAATTTTATTTCCTCATGTTATAGTATCACGTCACTCCCTCAAATACATCATATCGTTGTAAATCCACATTTATTACTAAACCAGGGTAAGGTTTCTTCCCTGGCATTACTTGATGCATCTAAAAGTTTTGAAACACACTGAGCAATTTTTCTATTATAAGTAGTTTGGAGTGAACTTCACCTTTATCATCTGTCCTTTTTGGCTACATTTGTGTCATATTTATATACACTTTTCAATGAAAAAACAGAGAAGTTTATATACTATAAACTTTCATTGACTACAGGTCTTTGCTACAGCAAAATACATCATTTCCTGAGTATACTCCATTACAGCAGGAGCAAAACCATCTAATCGGGGATCATAACAACATAATTGCTCGCTTCTTGTTATGTAGGCTGAGTAGGATGTGACTCTTGGTTCCTGCTCCAGCAGCTCCCTGAACCTACAGGACGTGAAACCGGCACTCACCTCCTCAGCCTTGCAGGGTCACAGCGCTGGCACAGGAATGTTTTCGGTGCAGCAGAATACCATCCTGCCTACAGCGCTGGTTCGCTGCAACAGAACACAATCACCATGATACCGCTTTTCCAGCCTGGTGCGTTTGCCTGTCAGAAACAGAGCCTGCAGCCACCCATAAAAATTAACTCCAGACCGATGAAAGTAACTCTTTCAGGGGAGGAGCAGCAGCGCTGTTCGGAGGAAAACGAAAAGCAGGAAGCTGATCTCAGCAGCGCGGGGCGCACGGACGGGGCGGAGCAGAGGCATGGAGCGAGTAAAAGTGGAGCAAAGACTCGCTGCTTATGGCTTGGGTTTGGCAGTGGGACCGAACACCGCCGCATTACTGAAATACCAGCGTTAGGGCTGACGCAGAGCCAGCAGCACCCCTTCCCCACGCAGGGACACCGCACAGGGCCCGCACACGGCACTCGCTGCACAGGTACCCGGCCCTACACACGCCGCCCTCCCCGAAGCGCCCCGGGACCCCTCTGTGCTCACCCTGTCCCGGGCAGGGCTGCCGGGGCAGCTGAGCCCACTGCCACGCGTGAGCCGCTCTGAAAGGGCACGTCCTGCTCCTGCAACTGCGGGAACCTCCTACCGCATGTTAAAAGCAACAGACAGTGGTGTCTTCCAAAGGACTGAACTGCCATGTTTAGTGTGTAACTAACTTCCTTCGATGAAGTTTAAAAAAAAAAAGAAAGAAGAAAAAGAGGGGGATTCTTTAGGGGAAACAGCTTAAAGAACTGAGAGGCTTTTCATGCTAAAATTCAAAGTGACACCAAGCAGGGCTTTAACTCGACAACAGCACCTCCCACCCTGTAAGAACTTTCTCTCCCAAAAACATAAGCTAGCCCCACCAAGGCCCCCCTTCCCAGGGGAAGGGAGCTTGCTCCCCGCAGGATTTGTTACCCTCCCAAGGAGGGCTGATTCAGACACCCCACCTGCCCTCCTGGCCCCTGCAAGGATCAAACTGCACCTGCTGCTTGCCCTGCTGCCCTCAGGTCCCTCAGGAACAGGGTTTGTATCATTAGGACAGCCTTACAAACCCCACAGCAAACACTGATACATAACATTTAAAGAAATGTGAGCTTGGAAAACAAAGTGTCAAGGTAAGGCAAAAAAATTACAAGGCAAGGTGGACTGACTATCTCGAGAGCCATCAGCCAATGTTTCCACAGAATACTTAAAACATGGAAAGGGAAACAGCACGTCGGTGATCTTCCGAACACTCACACAGTCAGGATCTGATCTATACTTCTCAGTCACTATGCATTTAGGGTTTTCCTAAGTGAGACCATGGAATACAGCAATACTCTGCATGGTTAAGACACTTCTGCTCTCTTTCTGGTCTCAGTGTTTTGCCCCATTAGCTTTGCATAGCAAGATTTGCAGTATTTTGTACTGGTGAGTGCAGAACAAACATGGGACAAAAACCAGTAAATCAGTTTAAGCCAAGTTCTTACACTTTTGAAAATCCTGTCTGATGTCCTCTGCATTATACTGACAGAGGCAAGGTGGCAAAACAATTTTACTTTTACCACTTCTTCCATGTATTTTCTCTTGTCTGCTGAATACAGGAACCTGTAGCACATCTAACTCACATTTGAAAAATCACATTAGGAAAACCAGCAACTTCTAACAAAGCATTTAATGACTCCTTTGAAATTCACTGTGGCTTCTTCACTTTTTGACACTGTTTCGAAGTATGTCCTATACTCAGTCTGCAGACAAACAGAAACATATTCCCACCTCTCTCCTGGCCTCTCTGCAGAGGCTCATGGCCTTCATTTCCAAGACTGGGCAGACAGGACCCAGGCCTTTGTCTTCAGCCTTCCCAGTTCACAGCCTCCCTTTGGTGACTGCAGTTACATTAAGTCCTCAGGCTGTAAGTTGAAGGTCACTGATGCAGACATGCATCCCTGTCTACAGCTACTCCCATGGAGCAGTCAGCTCTGACAGCGTGGATGCAAAGCCTCATTGCAGTAGTGTCTTCCGGTGCTGCAGGAACATCGGAATAGCCACAAGGAAACTAAAGGCAGCCCAAATCTCAGCATGCAGGACAGGCCAGCCAGTGTATGAGCAACAACACACTGGATCCTATCCACCTTGATATCAATGCCACTTTCGCACTGGTGTCCCTGTGGTTTGGCAGCTTTAACCCTTTTCATTCATACATTGAGACACTAGTTTCACTCCCAGAACTTAATCATTCTTTTTGGAGAAACTATTAGCACTGCAGTGACATACAGCTGCTTCCTTACTAAGGAAACATAGCTTAAAGCCAGAATTGTATCAGAACCAGGAATGTAATTTCTACACTCAGCTGCAGATTTAGTGAGTATTAAAACCAAGAATCCACAAAATCTGCATGAGATACTGTGCTAGGGATGGTGTGTGGATCAGACAAGGCGAAAATACAGGTAAGTGCTCTTTCTTAAGAGTAAGCCACATAAGAGAAACAGCAAGGATGTTTCCAAAGCTTTTCCAACACAATTGTTGTTACATAAATGCTGAGCTTCTCTTCAAATCAAAACCAACACTTGTACAACATCACTCACAGCTCTGGGAGTCCACCACACCTGAGATAAACGAGCTCACACGCCCACTTCCAATTCCAGGGTTAGTCTGTGTATTTCAGAGCAGCTGTTTCCTTCCTACCTGCTTTATAGAAGACAGATTCTACAACAACGAGCACTGTGTTCCCCCTGCTCTTCAAGCTGATATTTGGTTTTGAAAAGGCACTTCTCAGTTCTTACAAATATTGGACATGTATGCTGTTGCTACACTGTACAGTGTACTCCTTCCTTAGCTCTACTTCTTCAGTTCAAGTACACGTGCACACGAGAGTATTTCATTAGATACAGAAGAGCAATCCCTGGCACTCTTGACATGACAGACAAGGACAATTTATTCCAGCAACCTCGAAAACACCAGAAGTGTTTTCTTTTTTTTTGAACAAAGAGTACTTCTAGTAGTCAATAAATATCATTAACTAATTTATGAGGTTAACTAAAAAATCACTTAAGGCACATCTTTTACTTCAGTCTATCTTGATTTAGTAAGAAAATAGAAGACCTTCTCCAATCTTTTTAAGTAACTTGCTATTATTTATTTTGCAAACAATTTTTAAGTGTTCTGAAATACCGTTCTCTATCAGCCCACTTCAGTCTTTTACTATTGAAGGCACTTCATCCTTAAGATGACAGGTCAAACAAAGAAAAGGTTGGAGAGACACAGGGTAAAGTATTGCATTGCTTTCAGTACAAAAAGCTCCATTTTTTAATGCTGCCTTTCTAGGCAAAAAACTTCCTTGAGAACCCAGACTAGCATCTGCTTGTACTTCAAATAATTACTCTACTTCTTTTTCCCCTCACAAGATTCCTTGACTGAGGTAATGAAAATAACATTTTAAAATCAAAGTTTATCATCTCAATAGGATTTCAGGGGCAGGACTGTGACAGTCATTGTTAGGCAACCATTCTTCTCAAGATGAAACAGTTTGTGCTTAACACTACCAAACAGTTAGACTTGTCATCATCTTTGCTGACCAGTGTTATTACCCTGTCCAGAGGACTCCAACTTCAAAACAGATACAACAGTAGATGAGCAGTTTTAAACATTGCAGTCATTACTTCCTACAGGTCTGAAAAAGTAACCAAGAGGATTAGTCCATTATTGGTAGGCTTACATTAATTTTTCAGGCATCTGTATCATCTACAGGACACTTTTTCAGTGTTTTTACATTAATTTTAAGAAAAAGTTGAAAACCTACTACTTTAAATTGTGCCAGCTTTTTTTTTAGAGAGATACAAATTTTTTGAAAGCTTGAACATGGTCTCACAAAAAGGCATCATTCCTTACCTGCTAGATAAAAACCTATCTCAGAAAGAAGGCATGAAATAGGAAGCAGGAAACACCTACAAGCCTATGCACTCTTGTGGTTTAAACTCATTCATACACACTTAGAGTCCACTCACTTTCAGTCAAGTAGTTACTCTGTACTATTTTAAAATTAACTTGAGCTTTTTATTGTTTAAACTACAGTTGACAAATTTCATTTATATGTGACAATTTGTCACCTCTCATTCCCTCCATTAAAGGCAGGTGGAAATTAGGCACCAAATTGTCTTTGTATTTCTTTAAAACAAGTCAACCCAGAGATAGTTTGATTGCAAATTTATTCACTCCATGGGTATATTCATCTACTCCTGAACTGGCAAGACAGGATGGCTTCTGGCTTGTTGCTCTGGTACTTTATAAGCACTAAAATTACTTAGTAAGTGACCAAGATGGGGAAGATCTAGTCAAAGAAGGTAGAAAGGGAAAAAGTAACACTGATTAATCCTGCATGGCTGAAAGCTTTCCCCTGCTAACCAGTAAGGAAATAGAAGAGCAGACACTGAAATTGGTGAAACAAACAAACATTTTGAGTGCATGTTTAAAAAACTCTGAAACTTAACATGAAAGTGACTATCAGTGAAGACATACAAACAACTCCCCAATCATACCTGCAGTATCAGTCAACTATTGAAACCTTGCTTTCTGTAAAATTCACAAAAGAACTGTGCTCACATATACACAGAGAGTACTGCAGCAATACTGATAAATTAGCATCTCCACTAAAGCTCCATATTTTGTTCCAATTCCAGGAAGAAATACAATATTAACTAGTAAATCTAAACAAAGTCACCACTCATCTTAAAATGGATACAATCCCAATCCAATGCTTATATAACACGGCAATATCACACATTAAAAAAAAACACTAAACAGATACATTAATTCATAAAACATCCCAGAAAACAACATCAGCCATTTGTGTATTCAGAAATAGCAGAACCACCATTTTTATGATTCCTGGATCCCAGAAAGTTGTATCAAATAGAAGCTGTATCTTTAGAAGTTATATCAAATATTTTCATATATGCAGACATACACACAAATACTTTCTGAGCTATGTAGCACATTAACAGCACACAGACAACAGCACATTTCCATCACCAGAAAGACACTGCCCTGTTACCTGCTGCAGCATCCACACATCACAAGCATCAGAAAAACTTCAAGTACAAACCTAAATAATAGTTCATACCTAAATAATGCACAAAATACCCAAGATATAAATCCTACCACAAGCAGCATGCTGTTCCTTCTTATCCCTCCCCCACACTATTATCCTGAGAAGTTTAATCCTAGTTCTTCTCTGCTGTAGGTAGCAGGTATTTGGATACTATATACAATGTGGCAGAATAAAATCCCAACACTGTTGCCCCCTTTGTAGATTCACCAGAACAAGTTATGGCCAATTCAGATGTGCAGAAGTTTGCTTCTCACAATATAAGATCAGACATTACTTGTAGCAAAAACACCCCAGCACATTTCCAGTATCAAAGTTTCTTAAAAATAGGAGGGTTTTGTTCAGTTTTTGCTTTAAGAATAATGAGACCTGTTCTTTAAGAGGTCAAAATGCAAAACACACTTTTAAAAAGAAACTTGTTTTAGTACAATCTTCTTTGCTTTCTAGTTCTACCAGAAACCATTTATTAGAAGGACATATACTTCTGATTTTAAAAACTACCCAGTTTTCTCCCTAGATGTACTGATGCAAGATTTTGTAAGCATTACTTAAAAGACATACAAATATTCAAAGAGCAGTTGCAAAGGAAGCTATTTCACCCTTCTAATTTGCATCAAGTTTTATGGTTCCTATCCTCCCTCCTAAATGGAAAACTAACTGTGATAAAACATCAGGCCCAATTAGAAACAGCCACTACACACAACTATTTATTTGAATGATTTCCTTTAGAGTATGTGTAATCGTTTTTACAGAATCCTTCAGCATTTAGGCCAAATATTGTCATCTTTTCTGCAGGAAGATAAACCCCCCCCTGCTTCCTCCAGTTTCACATCTCATTCACTAAGTACATAATTGAATTCAAACCTTGATACATATAAAAATAAATCTTTTAAACTAAATTTATTTTAATGAAATGCTGAAGAACCACTATGTTAGCTTGACTTCCGCATTCAGGATACATTGTTAATTTTCTTCCCGGTTTTAGCACATTAGAAAGCCCAAGTTTGGTACTAATTCAAATATTAATTTGTAAGATAGCAACCCAGTGCCATGTGAAACTTCAGCACCAGAACCAGAGCTCAGACTTTTGGAGCTTGGTCCCACTGGTATCACATTTGCCAAAGTTCCCTAAGTTGAGCTTTGTTTGGGGACGTGATCTGTGACCTGTTCCTTTTAGATTTAAGGACCAAAAATCTGACAGACCTCTGCAGTCACTGGGAAGCGAAGTGGGCAAGATTCAGAAGACAGGTAATGACTTAAAGAAATGTGCTTTGTCCACATCTGTGGACAGCTGGCAGCTGCGCCAGCCATGGCAGATGAGATCAATCTCTGTGGCAGCACCAAGGGAGGGAGGGAACGAGCGTGGAGGAGAGGTCAGGTCCCTGCAGGTGGGTTGCCATCCCATTCTTGGCATATTCAGGTTATATTTTCCTCCATAAACATGCTTTCTGAAACAGCAAGCAGGGCAGCAAACGCAGCAGGGAAATAATTTTCATTCAGTTTTACTTAGGAGCAAACCCAGCCTGACCTTTAACTGTCCTCATATTGTTTTAACCTAGGGCTGCTCTCGCAACTCCACAATCTCCCTCCCAACCTTGCCCTCTGGCAGAGGGGGCCCAGGCACCCACCCTGTCCCAGGGAACACCAGCACACCCCAGGGATTTGGCATCAGCCAGGCTTGGCACAGCCATCCCTGGGAAGCAGAGTTGCTAGGAAGGTGGCTGGCCCCAGTCAAGGCCACCGCAGCTGTGAGCAAGGACAGAGGGCTCCTCCCTGGAAACATGACGAAGGGGGGTCATACCAGCATGAAAGCACCACATAAATACAGTACCTAACACAAAAATCCAGCAAATAAAGTAAAATTTTCAACCATGCCTGTGGATTTATAGGATGACACCCAATGTTTAGCTGTTCTTTTATTTTACCAGCAACTAATTCCTCTGAATGACTGCAAACAAATTGAACTCAAGGTGCTCCTGCAAAAGCAAAATTTGCAAATTGCAAACTTTTAAAAGAAATAAAGTACCATTTCATCTCCAGCAATAACTGCTGCTTACTGTTTCATACAGCAGAGCAAAACATCTATTGTAACATCACCTGTGATGACATCCACTCTTATCTGAAGATCTGACACCAAAGCCAGACATGTGAATCAGTGGCTACTCCATCTCCTCTAAAAGTCCATGTGTTTTGTCTGCATACTATCTAAAACTAAATCAGTAATTTTTGTCACTCAAAAAAAAAAAANGGTTTTCTTTCCAGTGTTTGTGTGGGACCCAAAAGCTAAAAGAAGTTTTTATTATGGAACACTTCACTTTACTACAAGAAAACACACAACAAATTACCAACAGTCAAAATTCACATTTTGCTTCAAACACGCAAGCTCTCCCCCTCAGAAAAGGTGTAACCAAAAATACAGACACAGTAACAGCATTAATATATTGGTCCTTCTGTAATATACAGAAGCTTTTTGTTTTTTGTTTTGGGGTTGCTTTTTTTGTTTTGTTTCTAATTTATGGCAAGAAAAGGTTTAAGACAGGCCACTTGTTACCAAAGGATGCAATGCTTTATAGATACAAACCATGCCCTTGGTCTATGCAGAAGCACTTCAGTTGTTAGGGTACACCACTGGCTTGCCAGTAACCCAAACTCTCCTATTCCTGCTTTTGTCCTGCACTCCTTAAGTTAAACACAGCTTAGCAGTAACAGTATTTACACGAAACCCTCATGCTGGGAAATGCAGCGGCTGCAGAGCTGACCCACTGCTGCTTTTCTACCAATATACTTTGAACTGCAACAAAGGGGTACAATGGACTACAGGAGACTGTAAAACTTCCAGTTGCTGCTGCCAAACTTTAGAAAAGTCACCAGTTGCATCCCTGCATCTTTCACTTAGCTGACCACTGCTGCTGCTCTCTGGTCCCCTGCCTGGTATAGCACACGAAAAGGGAGGAGAACAAAAGCGGCAAATGTTAGCTTTGGTGCTGAAAAAACCTGAGAGAGGGCAAGTGCACTGCTCTAGGAGCAAGAGACTGCTGTAACAAGTGATGTGGTGGAGTTAAACATCTTCTCCAACGTTCACGTTTTTGTCAGAGTCATCCCACTGTCACAATTTGATCTTCTGCCTGGGTGTACATGCGGCCTGTGAACTTAACAGCACCACTTGTAAACCACACAGAGATATGAACTCCCTGTCAGTGGACACCTGTGTAAATCTTCAGCACACTAATTGTTCTAATTTTTTTTAAATTTTTCTTTTCCTACTAGAGACTGGGGGGTGAGGGGAGAGAGGGGAGAATGTTAAACACAGCCTTGATGCTAAATGGACCAGCACATACTAGATACAAACACGGGTAATTTGGCCTCAGTGCTGACTTACTTCTGTATTTCACATACAGTCCCAAGGGCTCTAGTTTTCAATGACAGCTTCTTTTAGGAATGGCAGAAGAGCTGGGCAAAAATTCTACCCTGAGCACCCAAAGGCAGTAAGCTTATCCTCCCCTGCCTTCCCCACTCCTATAAAACCCAAGAACAAGCCCTCTAATAAGCACATCTTATCCCCAACTAGTTTTCACTTTCAACAGCAACAAAACTTATTATAAAAATAAATACCAAGTTAATTGAATAATAATTTCCCAAGACATTGTACTGTTTTCAACATCCAGTGCTATAAAAGAAATCCATAAACAGAATTTGCAGCCTGCTAGCGCAGGAAGAGTTGTTATTGCAGCCCAGCCAGATTTTGCCTCTTGAAGGGCTGTATAGGACATGCCCTTGTTACATATGGCACCACCTGTCAGTGACTGGTCCTAAAGATTCCAGCTAGTTCTGGTAGCTCCTAGACACAGCAACCTGATTTGAGCCAACTAATGGAGTGCTAGGAACTCTAACTACAGCAGTCCAGCCCAGCTTTGCACAATCTAACCCACCCCTCCTCAATGCAAGTTAAATCAGGAGGCACAGAGCTCCATGCTATCACTGCCAAACCCCTTCTGATACTTGTTCTGGCTTAGTGAAAGCACACTTGGGTAACTACAAAACCATGCAGACACACACTCTTAAGCTTTGAGATGACGCCAGGTTTTATCAACAGGCTGTGTTTCAAAATGCTACATTTTAACAAGGTGCGTCTAAAAAGTTGATAGTAAAGAATCTTCCCAGTTTTTCTTTAAAAGACCCTGAATGATGCACAGCCAAATCTCTAGACCTCAAAATCCCTCAAATCAGACTTGGGAGGGATGCATTGAGCTCCCAGCTTTGCTAAAAAACAGGCAGTATATATTTGCCTGTTTGTCTGCCTGGATTTTTTATTGAGTTGGATGTTTACCACAGGCCAGTGATAGCCTGGATTCCCAAGCTGGTCATGGAGAAGAGAGAGCACTCAGCACCTCGATAGGGGATCTGCTGGATGGGACAACTCCAATTGTCCCTGAATTAACCAAAATCAACAGAACAGTTGAGACATTTAAGAGAGGGTTTGGCAGATAGTGAGAAAAGACCCTGGGTTTCCTGGAAGAAGATATATACACTGGAGAGGCACACATGCCCTGTGCAGTCCTGTTCACCTCCCACCTCTATTTCCTCTAGTAATATGGTGATTAATTTGGATGTATACAGCAACTGCCATCAACTGCCAAACTCGATCAGTAATCTTTACCAGGTCTCCCAGTTCACTGCACTTATTTTACATACACACTACAAAGTAGGCATCTCTCATGATCACTTATTTGTCACCGCTGAGAAACATCTTCACCCAGTGTCCACTGTCCTCTGGAAAGCTACAACTCTGCCCAAAAAGGCATATGTCACTACACACTCTAGAGCCTTTTTCTGCCTTCAACTTGTGGTCAGATTAAAATGAGTTGTTTACACTACCCTTTCTAACCCTGGTATTGTCATGATCATTGACCTTTTGTTCGTAAAGAAACTTAAGAGTCAAACTTTACCTTGATATAGTATTCTGTGCAGCAGTAACAAACCCTTTGCAAGCTACATTAAGATCCATGTTTGCAGCATGCAGGGAATACACCTAAAGAAGACTGTTGCACACAGACACCACATGATCTCCCATCTTTAAGTCTGGAGCTGATTTTTTTGAATCATGTTTACATACATGGGGGTTTTTTTGAGAAGATCAGGATAAGTGACCCACTGTTTCTGAGTTGCAGTGGGAACGAGGCATCTATCTCACTTGTGTGACAGAAAATTTCAAACAGAAGTAATGACAGATATAGCTTGGTTTCTTTCAATAAGCATCAACTGCTTAATAATTCACAGCTGATAGTAATTCAAATACTAATAGCCCAAACCTATTAGTACATAACTCTGTACAATTATGCACCTTTTCAAATGCCTAGAACAGATTTCAGTACTGTGTTCATCAAATGCTGAGTCCCTGCTTAATTATTTACTTTCTAATAATTATTTTAGGATGTTTATATAGGAACCAAAATTTCTTTCAAATTAAAGGTAAGCAAAAGGTATAGCCACTGGAAATCACAAAATTTTCACTTTGAAATTACAAGTATCATCTGATTGCAGCCACTAACATTACTCAGGTTATTACTAACCACCAGGATTTTTCTAAATTCCATGCATTCTTGCAAAGAGACGTATAAAAAGAAATGCATCTGAAGCTCAGAAAAAAGTGGCAAAACTATGGTATATGCTATTCCTTTACAGCAGCTGCTGAGAATAGTCATCTCTATCTTGTTCTGTCACCCCTTTCACTAACAAGGTGTAGGTACTTTACTGGACAACACACACCAGTGAAGTAGGTCTGTAAGTCACTACACAACTGATTTTAAATGTTCTTAAGCTCCTTCCATCATTGGTGGAAAAATAACAATACTATTTCATATACAGGCACAGAAGAATTTTCACTTCATCCACCTTATATGGCTATTCCAGATAAACCCATCACATACACTTAGAATCTTTTTCTACATCATAATGACAAGCAACTGACACAAAGTGGGATGGAAGAAACTTAAATTTCTTATGAGAGTGGAATTATTTTCTCCCGATAATCTGTCTACTAAATCAGAAAACTACCTATTCTCAATTTCACCTTAGTCCTACTCAATTGCATTGTCTGTCCACATAGACAGTACTGTCCACATTCCCAAAGATACCTGGTTAATATTCATATCTGTTCTCTCATTCAAAAAAAAAAAAAAATTAACATTTTCTGATTTAAAATAAAATCTCATCACAAATGAAGAGATTCACAAGTCTCAAGCCAACACTCTGTGGTCTACTGAATCAGACAATCACCTCACCTTATTACTGTTTTTACAGTGTTACATCTGCCAAGTCAACAGATTTCTAAAAAAGGACAGAAAGATTTTTTTTTTCAAAAATTAGAGACTTGGAACTCAAAGTGCAAGGTGAAGCAACGAGGATATAACTACAGGTCTCATACCACACCTTTGATGAGACATTTTTGATCTTTACATCCTATCACAGACTTTCAGGAAAGCGCTGACCATTGGCAGGTAAGTAGAAACAAAAGCAAGAAAAAGTGGAACGAGAACTTCAGCAGCCTTAAAAAAGATCAGGGTACTGGAAAGAGACAGGACTAGATTTCAGCCTTATGTTCTAAGTACTAGCCAACACAATCTCCCTAGTTAGGAGAAGCTGCATTAATTATCTCCAATAACCCCCAAACTGACACTTTTAATGCTGTTTTGATTCTTCAGTTTCCAAAGAAAAACCCCTCTGCAGCCTCACTGAAGCAGCAGAGAATTCCTCCACTTCCCCAGTCCCTCAGCCCTGCCGCTGTGTCCCACAGCATGATGAGCATTCCCACAATGTCAAGGTGAGTTTGCAAGTTAGAGATGCTCACTGCCAATTTATTAAAACTGTGAACCTCATGCACCAAGTTCCTTCGTAGATTCATTCCTGTTCTCCATTCACAGCGACAATGCACTTCACATGCAAATTACCACCACCTAGTGAAAATAAAGGTACTGTTCTGTTGACAAAGAAGGCTTGAACATTCTGTTTTGAGGTAAGATTCTTGAGGACTGAATCTCATTCATTTGCCATAATTATTCAGAAGTTCAAGAAACACAAAAATGAGCTTTTGAAATTTTGGCCTAATTTGCTCATGATCTGAATGCATGCAAAATCAGTTTATTACCTTTATTTTCCTTCAGACCTCAGCTCTAGTACAGAACAGTTAGCTCCTGCCACCTTGTGGGACTCCATGGATTTCCCTGAAAGCTTGTATCATCAGTAAGCTAGTGAGTTAAAACAAATAAACATTCAGGATTTACTTTCCTTGTGATTCACCCTGGTGAATGTTAGAGAGAAACATTTATGGAGAGGGTATGCCATTTTGAGTATTTTCTGGTTCGTTATCCCTAGTACTGTTTATATAGTTGAATTGCTGGATTTCGTAGTCTTATGGAGGGTGTTTTAAATATTTAAATATCTGTCAAGAATCCTAAATTTTGGAAGCTGATGCATCTAAGTTGAAAATAACACTATGATCAAATACTTGTCACCACTAGTATATTTCACATATTTGACACAGATTCCACACAGAACTAATACAAATTCAGGCTGAAAATCCTTGCAGTCAGGTACAATTTTGAAAACAATAATAACATGTCTCATAAGGAATTACACATATACTTAACTTTTAACACAGTGATAACATGCCCAGATCAGATACTAAAAGCTGTGATTCCATGCAGTTACTTTTTAACTGTAATTTGGCTTCCTATTTTATGTTTTTCCTCTCCTCATTCCCCTCCACTTCTATCATATATGGGCAACTTAATGAATGAGTGAAGTTCTCCAAAGAAGAAAAAGACAATTGGAATGGAAGAACTTTTTCATCACAGTAACAAGATGAAGATGCATGGATCTTCATCCTCATATCTTACATGTTGTGTACTGCCCCTCAGACAGGTAAGTCATCACACCTACTCCATGGAGGTGCAAAAGACAAGAGCAGCAGCAATCAACGAGAAGGCATGAGGTTCTCTTTTTATTTAAGCAAAACCTCTGCTGCTCCAAATCTCAAAAGTGAAAAAGCACAGAGGTGACAGATGATGTGATTCAATGAACCTGGTAACAGCCTCAATGAACCTCCTTCTTTCTATTCTTGGTGCAAGACCAGTTAGGAATCACCTCTTCCCCAATATCCTGCAACTGCTTCAGCCAACTTGGAGATCTACCGTGCTGCATACTTGATGCCAACTGCAGCAAACCGAACTCCTTGGAACTTCCTTCTGCTAAAAGAAAAACTGTCAAACAGACTCAAAACAGGAACAGCTACTCCTGATGTCACAAGCAAATCATCTCTAGTAAAGGCCTTAGTAGTTCATAAATAAACTCAAGAACAACAATTACAGATCCACAGCCAAAGGAAATACATCAGGACTGTCTTTTTTAATCCATAAACAGATTTAAATTTTGCTCAAGACTGAAACAATGACAGAATGTCAGGCTATGAATCAAGCTGGCACAGTATATCTGAGGGACAGAAATTGTATGTTCTTAAAAAGTTTCATGATCTCACAAGCTTCCCTGGTAACTTCACAAGCGGAGTTCTCTCTGACAGCCATCATATTACCCCACACATAACCCCTTACCTCCTTCTATATATATATTCATAAAGTCCTAGTGGCTGCACAATTAACTTTCAAGGCAAAGTTCAGAGGTGTCCATGATAATCTCTGACCACACCACAGTTTTAATACTGAGAATCTCTCCCAGACTGAGGTGTGTCTGTGTCCTGACTGTCTGGAAGACACCAAAATGCTTCTCACAGCTGTCCTTACCCATCTCCATTACAGGAAACCCAGTCAACAAACTGGCAGGGAGCTCTACAAGACAGCCATCAGTCTGGATGTTCAGGGAATCAGAACTGTAGGGCATACTCTGCCAACTCCAACACAGACAGCACCTTGCAAGGACTGGACATGCCAGGCACCACTATTCTCTTACCTAACTCTGGGTATTAGTCAGTCTCACTGTAACTGCAGACCTTCAGTCCTTGGCTACTGGGAAAAAGCAACAGCATGCTCTAGCAACAAAAGGAATCAGATCCAACACACAGTGCAGGTCTCAGTAACACCATAAAGCACAAGAAAATACTACAACCCTACAAGAAATTCCCCTTTGATGCAAGTGAATCATATTCAGCCATATCCTCTTATTTTCATTTTTTTTCTCTACTAATCCTATATTCTGCAGTGTTATTAAGCCAGCAGGAAGATCCCTGAACTCACTTTCTGCTTTCCTACATGCCCATGGTAGTGTAACTGCAGTACCAGGGAGCCAAGCTAGTCCCTTATTCTTTGGGATGCCTTGAAACCAGTGGAAGCATAGACACACTTCTTGTACTCTGACTAGACATGCCCTCCTTGGTAAGTGTAACTTAGTTGGACCTGACAAAACAGAACTCCCAAGCAGCAGCAGAATGAAAAGTACCTAATGATTTTAAGTTCTCACTGTTGTCTGTAACACTGTGAACACCAGCAGTGAAAACTGACCAGCATTAACTTTGCTTAAAGTTGTAACTTCTCCAAGGAGTCAGAAGCATCTGGTCTGGGTCAACAAAGTGTCATGACACGGCTTGAGCCTGGTTCCCCTCTGAAACCTACTCCCTAGCTGTCAAGGTAAGATTTGTTTTACTTTTTCACAGAATATTTATTTTTCTCCAAAAACATTATTTGACTTTTGCAAACTTCTACTGAGGGAACTTTCCAAGAAGTTACATAAATTGATTACTGTATTCATGTATTAACTGGATGAAGAAGTATTTAAAAACAAACAAAAACCCAAACAAAAACAAACACTGGGCCATTTACTCCTTCTGTTTTTTATCTATATCCTTATTGATCTCCTTTCACTGTCAACTATTTAGCCTTACATTTTAAGGAGCAAGGAAGGAAGTTCTGAATATAATTGTCTTACTTCTTGAGAAATACCTCTAAAAATCACTCGGGTTACAGAATTTACAAACTTCGGTATGTAACCAGCTGTATCAGATTTCCAAGAGGAACCTCACTGCTTCATAAACTGGAATACAGAAGCAGATCCATCTTCACCATTGTTTCATTGATGCCAAGCCACAACAGCTTACCCAGAACTGTGCACGTGCCCAGGGATCTGTGCCAAAATGTCTCAGAGCAGGATCAGGTCCCTGTAAGATTAGCTGCATGTAGGGCTTCAATCCTGCAACTGCAATAGCTCAGGGAGACTGCTGTGACAGAGGCATTGCAGGACTGGGCACCAAAATAATAAAGTATATAAAGATCTTTGTCCTCTCCACAACTGAAGCACAATTCTTAAAAATGAACTGAACAAAAAACTTTTGTATTTGTGAAATAAAAATCAATTATTTGGACAAGCAAGGCCACCATTCTTCAGGTCAAGCTCCTTAAAATCCATAGGCTGCTTCCCCATTTTCTGTTTTGTTGAGAGTTTTTTAGAATTTGTTGTTTGGTCGTTTGGTTTATTTTTTTCTTGAAGATGCATATTTTTATTCTAGGAATTCTTTCTCATCTCCCTCAGATGAAAATCCTACAAGGCTCCTGTCTTAAACATAAGCCTGACAGAGAAAAAACTCAGTTCAAAAGATGCAAATTTCTCAGCAATTAAAAAAGGGTCAGCAGTTAAAACATCTGATAGTGCTGGCTGGAACTGTAGAGCAATGATGGAGGGTAACTCCCTTGGGATCTACAGATGTTTACCAATTATCTTCTTAGCTTTCTATCATTTTATTTCACAGTATAGCACACAGATGGCTGGATTTGAAATTGGAAGGTGAACAAGACAGGAAGAGTTTTCTATGAAATCAAGTTCTGGTATGGTCAAGACTGTACCAACTGAGAAAACAGCACATGTCTAAAATGCTATGTTGGCACAGAAGTCCACAGCTTTGACTTGTACTAGCCTAAGAAATGAAAGCATAGGATCCATGGGTTCTCAGTCTCATCTATTTTGAAAGACAGGCTTTCACGTTACTGCCCTAATAAAAAATTACAAGTTCAGACTTGGGACCTGAACTACAAAGTACCCCACAAACCCCCACACTACCACAAGGCCAACCTCCTTCCAAGGCCACTTATGCCAACCCTTAGAGTAAGAAGCTCTGGCTAGAGAGCTGGATTGAACACACTAAAATATGTAGGTACAGACCAAGCCTGGCTTATGAAGTCCTTCTGAGCAGCAGGACATTTTAGCTTGTTCTTGGAACCAGAATAAAAATGTTTGTATAACCTTCACACATCTTGGACCACAAAAAACCCATGCCTATACATCCTTGCAAAAGTCACTTTCAGAGAATTAGGAAGAACAGAGGGCAATATTCACAGAGCACTGAGTTAAGAGACTCTGTTTTAGAAGAACACATGAAAAGCTCTGGCCTGCAATGTTGTTTTTCTATCATGCAGCACAAGCTCTTAAACGTACATGAAGAATTCTGCATTGAATTTGGATGCTAACAGACTTCACAAGTGTGTAAGTTAACAATTACTTAACCAGTAAGCCTGAAATCAATAGATGACAGTTCATCATTCTTTTTCACCTACCAATATGGGAAAGTAATGTGTACATACACAGAGCAGATGCTTTAGTAACAAAGAGGCAGCTGGTATAGTAAGTTTAAGTCACACAGAAACTTCCAGGAAGTTCAGGAATTCTGTACTTGATTCTGCCACCAGTCATCTGGTCTTACCTGAACATCCCTGGGTCTACTCTGCAATCTGCAAAACAGGGGTGGGTAGCACCGGTTCTGAAATATTTGTAAAATGTAGTTAGTTGATGCCTGTAAAAGTACACAACAGAAGAGCAAAGTTTAACAAAATATGTAATATGCTAACAAAATATGTAATATACAAACGACAACACCACCTGTGTTCTAGTACACAGTTAAAGACTTTGTTTATGTATCTGTTTAGAAAGTTAATTGTTTTGATTCTCTGGTAGAACGACATTCTAACAGTCAACCTGAAGTCCCTCTCTCCAGAGAAAACAGCAGGCATCCTTTTCTAGATCTTCCTAAACAAACGAACAGTGTAAATTTTTCCCCAGGTATTGTATCACCATCACAATTAATGCAACTGCCCTTTTACCCTGTGATGGAGCTGACACATCATGATTAAAAAAATAATAGTTAAACAATCTGGACAAATCTTCTCAACTTCCTGCCCTGCTACTCTCTACTAAGTTTTTCTTTCTGAGTCTGCACAACACTCTACAAAGGGAGAAGCCACTGCTATCCCAAGTTTGTAAATGAAGAAACAGAGAGACAGAAAGAAAGAGGCAGCAATCTACCCGAGATCATGAAGCAAGCTAATGGTAAAAACTGCAGCACTAGCCAGGGGTCTTTTTCTTCCCCTGTTCCATATGGCACAATTTTTACCCTTTGCCAAAATCCTTGAAGGAAGCACTGACCTTTCATTTGCTTGTTAAAATATAAGTGTAGAGTTGTAATGTATTTTCCCTCATTCCTCTGAATATATGTGAGCCTAAATAGTAAACTGTACTAGACAGAGCATTGTGCGTGCCCCAGGTTGTATTTCAATAAGTTCATCAAGTGTCTGGGACACATTTTACTAGAAACTCACTCCAGGATCACTCTTCTTCACTCCTTGCACCATTAAAGTATAATTTATGCATTATTCTATGAATTTGTCTACCTTAAAAAACAGTCTTGCTTCAGCTATACCAGAACACAATTGGACCAAGTACTACATACAGCACCAGGATACAAGTATATACCCAGCAAGTGGTTTTCTGTGTATGTGTGCACTTCGTTTCTTCTCCAATTATATCATCATACCTCAAAAGACTAAAAAGTAAATTTACATAAATGCACGCACATCTTTGTGAAAGGAATTTTACTGCTTTATTTGGTTTCCATAGCCAAAACGGTGGTAGTGGCATATTGTACCTTTATTCTAAGGTTACTGCATACTTTCAGCCACACTTGTAAAACAGGAAAATTCACATCAATCCCCAGTATCGTTATGCTGCTAAAGTACAGATGATACTTCAAGAAGCCTCGATGAGATTCATGGAGGCTTTCTTAGAAGTCAGGATTTAATTTCACTGAAGTCTACAGCAAAGTTTCCACTGAATTCAGCATGCCAGTGAGTAGACCTAATGTGGCACAGATCCTGGGCAACAGAGTAGCTCTTTTTTTTGGATGGGAGGTGGGGAAATCACACAGGTGGTTAGCTGTGCCCATAGCTTTTCCGGTGTGGGAGAAGATGTACTCGGGGAAGTGACAGAATCTGTTCTGCAGTATCTATGATACTTCGCAAAGGACATTCCTCTGCAGTTTATCTTATATAAAAACTCAGAGTGCTCAGGCTGAGACAGTGCACCTGCCCTTCCCCTCCCTCTGTGCTCAGCTAGAGCAGCCACAACAGCAGACTGCTTAGCAGAGATACTAGTATGGTTCAGCACCACCAGAAATGCTTCTGGTTGTGAAGATGCAATTTTCTAAGTTCTTGAGTATTAAACTGTTCAAAAAATGGACTATCCTGTCATTTAAATATGGACTGTTGGTGGGTTATTTCACTGAATTCATCTATCTGACTAACTCTCCAAAGAAAGATAAAAAAGTGAGTTTTAACTGAAGTGATGGGACACCACCACCACCTCCCCTTCCCAGTAAAAACCAAAAAGGAGTGAGGGTGTCTCATTCTTCCAATCAAGCATTACTGATGTAGTTACAGTAATGTTTTAAACACACACTGTTTCTAGCTGGTTTTGCCACAATCCCCATGATTAACACAGCCAAATTCTGTTCAGCAGTCTTGGTGGAATTGCACAAGCTCATATCAGCTCTGATTTCAGACCAAAGTGAATTTTACATCCAGATTTTTCAGCCTGACCAATACCCATTTCAGCATAACCTAGCAGGAAAATGCTGCTAAGCACATGCTAAGTAACAGGTTTCTCTGAGACATCTCAGACTGAACACCATCAAAGATATCAATTCTCCAGAGAAAATTTTGGCTCAGGTACTTATTTTCTGAAAGGAAAGAAAGCCTCAGCATTTCACATGTCTGTCTAAGGGGGAGTGCAGGGAGGGAAGAAGCAAGTTAGAACAAGAATAATTCAATCCTATAGAAATGCAGTAACTATAAAATCTGCCGCATTATAAAAATCACAGAATCATTTGGGTTGGAAGGGACCTTAAAAATCATCTATTTCCAGCCTTCAGGTGTCCTTGCCATGTGCTGAGACGTCTTTCACTAGATCAGGTTGTTCAAAGTCCCATCCAATCTGTCCTGCACAGTTAGCATCACAGCAAAGAATTTCTTCCTAATATCTAATCTAAACTTACTCTCTCTCAGTTTGAACCCATTCATCCTTGTCCTACCACTGCTTGCCCATGTAAAAAGTCCCTCTCCAGCTCTCCCGTAGGCCTCTTGAGGTATTGGAAGGCTGTTGTAAGGTGTTTCTGGAGCCATCACTTCTCCAGGCTGAACAATCCCAACTCTCCCAGTCCTCACAGGAGAGGTGCTCCAGCCCTCTAACCAACTTCCTGGCCCTCCTCTGGACTTGCTCCAACAGGTCCACATCCTTCTTATGCTGGGGATCACGGAGCTGGCTGCAGTACTCCAGGTAGGATGTCACAAGAGTAGAGCAGAGGGGCAGAAGTAAAGCATGCTGTTTAAACACATTAAACAAGAGCTAATGGTTTTAGGGCACCTAAACATGAATGCTTCAGCAATAAACAGCTTCTATCAAAAATGTTGCTCAATACTGTATTTTCTTACTGATCTTGTACCAATTGTACATGAAAATGACGACCCTTTCTCGATAGGTGATTCATCGTGCTTTGGCTTGTTCTCTTAGGAGTAGGTAGTACTCAGTGGTTTTCCCATTTCAATTTTTTAAGGCAGGTTTTCTTATTATTTCTTTATAAAAACTGACTGTTTTAAACATTTGGGACCTGCAATGGCATTTCAACCTTTGCTTCAATTTTCTTCTAATTTCTATTTAGCTTTCTTATCTTTATATATTTAGTTATACAAGACCTCAGTAACTGCTGAAACTTTGAATACCCTATGCATTGATACAAAAGAATACAGCAAAATGAGACAAAGACAGGATCATGAAATGTATGTTTGTGCCAGGGAGAGAAGGCCATAAAGCCACTTCTTGAAGTGTGTAACTCCTCCGTTGGAGAGGGGGCAGGCAAAACAGCAATACATGAGCAGTTTGTGTAACTGTGCCACCAGGCCTCAGACACACTACATTTTTGAGCACAACCCTTCTGCTACCTCAAGTCTAACTCTGCATTCCTTAATGGTCACAGATACTGCTACACAGTTCACCTGCTGCAGAAAAACAGTGTGGAGCTGCAGAGTCCATACATGTCATCAAGCACTTTGCTTGGGTGGTATTCATATTTTGGTGGGGTGGGGGTTAGAATTCTTTACCCATGTCAGCCCACTGAGTTGCTATGGCATATTTACCAATGTTTTATTTATTCCCCCCCCCCATCTAATACCTTAGTAATACATGAATCATCTAGTAACAACATGGTTTCACTTTTTGGTGTCTGGACACCAGTACTGCTAGATTCCTGGATGTTGTAAAATACACTCTCATGTACAGAGAGTGTAAATTAAAGTCACAATCACACGCCACATAGTCTAAAGGAAAGCTTGCAACACCAATTTTAAGATAATGACTTCAATTCGTTTAATGTTAAGTACCTGCAGGTATCTGTTGATCTTAACATCCTTTACATTTACATCTTTTGGAAGCTAGAGGGGCCCAGCACCCACAAAAAAAGGTTAATATGGCCACAGTGTTACCTAGTGAGCTACTCTGCATTCCTTAATGGCGGAACATACTGCCCAGGGCATCTGCTACTATAAGCAGATACTCTGGATAACAGATAATTTAGTAATCTTAAAAAATATATTCAGCTTCACAAAAAACAGATACAGTTACAAACTCCTTCTGAACAAAGAAATCATATCCAAATTTCAGATGTTATTGCTAAACGTATTTAAACAAAAATACCTAACTGCAATTTGCCTTTAAATTACTACAAACCAATGTTATATTCTACTGTAATATTATATAACTCAAGTTATATTAAATTACAACAATTTTCAAATGTTTGATGTCAAAACTGCAAACAAAGCTCAAATACTCAACAGGTAAGTCTTCACTGAAGTACCAAGAACAAGTATTAGCTTTAGAATTAAGCTACCTGAAAGTAGTGCCTACCACTGTCCTTGCAGAGTCTTTGCTCCTTAGTGGCATTTGCTGTAAAGCTGAGAAACTAACTGGGAATTGGAAAAGATAATTTGCTTTCCTTCTCACCTGAGAAAACAAAGCAGAGAAGTTTGAGTTCTACTAGCTCTAAAAGCTTGCATTCAGTTAAGAAGAAGGAGTTAAAATATAAGTAAAGTATTATCCATAATACAGTAAGTGCAAACTCTATTTACACTTACTTGTGTATGTGTATGCTTGTGCATGAGTGTGGCTTTATTAAATAGGACATTTTTAAAGGCCACAATTAAAAACCAGCATCACTTGTCATGTCCTAAATAAAAACTTTCTTCACAGTTGCAATCTAAATAAATGCGCCTAAGTCACTCAGAAAATGTGCAGTCATAAAGTGCATCCTCTGAACTAACAAAAAAGTAGTGCCAAATTTAGTGTAAAGGCTATATTTAGCAACATATTTTAATGGTTGTCTACCAACAGAGATTGCTTCTGAAAAAACAAACACAAAAAATACCAAAGCAAAATGAGATTACAAGCATCAATTTAAACCAAGCGTTTATTGACCAAAATCATGACTTAAATCAATTGAATTGGTATAACCGGAATGTCAAGGCAGCAGACACGTAAGCCTACGTACGGAGGGGCTCACAAGGGCCAGGAATATGAGCCATAAAGCCCTCCCTCCTTTCAGTGTGCCTGCCCCCACGCCCTCCTTCAGCCCTGCTCAATCTCTGCAAAGCCTGTTAGTGCTCCACGAACCACCATCCCCCACTCACAAAGATTTATTTTTTTTTTTTTTCTCTCTAGGAACCTTGAATAAGAGAACACATACCTGTCCTCACTGGAGGACCTGAACTGTGCCCTTCTCTCCTGTAACCCACTGCGTGGGGATGTCTGTGATGACAGACTCACCTCTCATTTTGATTTCTCTTTCCGCAAAGAGTAACAGTAAACTTCAAATGCAACCTTGTGGGTCCATCCAGGAAAGCAAGACAGCACACAGAAACCAGATCACTTATGGCAGAGAAACAGCAGGACAATTCTTAGACAAAGCAGTATCTGGCCAGTTTTCCCAGGTGCTTCCCTCCCCACACTCCAGCATCCTCTCTCTCACTTTGGCCCCATCACCACATGGCGCAGCAAAACAGAAAGTTTGACAGCGACATCCTCGAGAGTCCACTTCACTATATAAATAAATAATCTGCTCCCTCCAGACATGTCTCTCAGGAGGGCAGGATCTGCTGATTAAAAACCAGGAAGACTTCACAGGCACACAGGTCCAAAGCTTTGTTTGGAGGTCCCACCTGAACAAGAGTCCAACCCCACCTAACAGCGAACTATGCAGAGATTTCAAAACCTGCAACTGAGTATCCAGATCCATTCAACATCTTCCTCGGTAGGACACTGATGGACCAGACTGTGGTGAGGGCCCTCACAGTGCAAGATTTTGCCTGGGTCACTTTTAACCATAGACTTTATGCTAATTTGGTACACAGAGCTGAGGTGAGGCAGATGGGCACAAGCAAGCACACACAAGAAATACTGATTTACTACCAAGGGAAACAAGAGATTATTTTACACACACAGACACTGAGAAATCTCTCTCATATTGATGAGAATATCTTTCTCATAGTAATGGGAAATGGACACATTCAACCATTACACTTAGCTATCCGTAATTTACTTCCCTTATTTAAGGTTTTCTTTACTAAGAAATAAACTTAAAAACTTCCTTCCCATGCTGTACTTCTGACACTTGTGCTTTTTATTTAATCCAACAGTTTTAAAAGAATGGCACTGGAGCTTCTGCTTACTCTTTCAGCACTGGAACACAATTTTAATCAATACAACAGAGGAAGTAAATTGTGAATAATTGCTTGCATTAATACATTTGCTACCAGTTTTGTCATTCCTCATTTTGCAGACACCAAATTTCTCCCTATAAACACCTCTGTTTCTCCAAAAGCAGCTGGAAATTAATTATGCTATTTTTATTTTCTTATTAATTCATATGCTATAGTTCTGTAATCAGTGCTGGATCATGCTGCAATTTTGTGTACTTGTTTCAAAATACATTATGAGCACTTGATGACTGATGTTGAACACAGTGTATGAAAGAGAATCTCAAACAAATTAGAGGGAAGAAATACAAATAAAGACACTTTACTTAAATAAGAAAAATAACTACATATTCAAACAAGAGGTAAACCCTAAAACTGAAAAGTCTGTGGCACAGAGCACTCACTGATTAGAACTGAGCCAGGCAAGAAGTTTACACTATTCAACACGAAATTTGGATATAAAGCAACCATTTGCAATGAGTTAGCATATCTGAAGCCAGACTTACCAATGAAGTGGAGGTGAAAATGCTACTTCTTCCCAAATCTATCATCTCTGACTATTTGTAGTACATCAGAATGCTTTCTTTCCCTACCCAGATAACCAGATTGGGAAGCAAACGTATCCGAACAAAACGGCTTATCTACCAAATGGCATTCTCACACTTCATGCTCTTCCACCCTCTTCACAATTACGTGAACTCTGCATGTTTCAGCAAAGTCTCTCTCTAACTCCCAGCTCTTTCTACATTGCTCATCATCAGGTCAGGGGCAGCCTATAAGCTTGTGTGTTGATCACCGAGTACAACAGGTGCATGATCCTGGCAGGACTATCTGCACATCAATAATTAAGAATAATGTGAAATCTACAGCTTTCCTGAGGAAGTGCAGGCCACAAGGAACTTCAGGCAGCAGACCTGCAAAGGGGTGCACACTGCTGATGCTGATGCTGGTGCACTGGTTCTGGCTTTTTGTTCAGGAATCCAGTTGCATAGCTGTAACTGCAGGATTGAGCTCTTCAGCCATTAGGACAAGAGAAACTCATCTTCCTGTACTTCATCCCATGTAGTTTAAAAAATATAAAATAAATGAAAAAATAAAATAATAAAAAAAAATAAATCTGTGTGATGTTGCTAACTGTAGTTAACTGCAGTCATGATGTGGCTCAAAGACCACTTGTGGAAAGCAAATCAAAACAAGGCCAACCACAAAAACGCCTTTTTCGTCAACCTGACAAAAAAGAGCAACTTCCTTCCAACTTCCACAAACAAATTTTAATGGAGAACATCCCAGCATTTCATCTCCGATGACTTTCACAGAGTTACTTCCCACTGAAGAGGATGAAATGAGGTAAGAATTCAAGTTTTCCTTCACACCTTCCATCCTCACTCCATGTCTTCTTTATCCAGCTTCATCTCCAAATTTCTCATCATGTCTCTCTCTTAAATACTACTTTGACAACCACAGAAAAATGCACTCTCTCAGATAAAGAAACAAAAAAACTAGGATTATTTGCTTCATAAAAGAACACACAGGCTGCAGAGGGAAGACATACTATTCTACTGCAAGAGATATAATCCTAACTGTTATCATGTGACATGCCTTCCCCACTGCCATTGCTGGATAACTCGATTGTGTAGCACAGCGACACAAATGAAAGCAAAAACTCACAACAAAAAGAGACAACTTCTGACATGGCATAAGCTTAACAGTCCTTACGTGGCCATCAGAAAAACCATACAGGGGAGAGAACTGAAAGCTATTGGTTGAAAGCCATCAACCCAAGAGTAATGTACTGTCCGACACTCAGGGGCATGGTGTAGTCACCAATCCCTGACCCAGCTCACCAGAAGCCCAGGACCAGGCTTAGGCTTTCCTCACTTGAATCCTCCAATGGGGAAGCTCAGTTCTCATCAACAGTACCAAGGAGCAGGCCTTTAATGTGTGCACCCAACCCTGCCACGAGGCACTGCAGGACAACGCCCCTCCAGAGATCTTCCTGCTGCTACACCTGCATAAGAGGAGTGACTCCACAGCCAGGAACACAGTTAGTGTGGCTTCACAGCTTCTCAAAGCAGACTCCTCAACCACTTGCTACATGCATATTGCCTTTCAGAAAGAAAAAAATAATAAATACTGAAAAAACCCAACCAGAACACTCCAATAAGGCAGAGGGAAGACACTGTCCCACTTCCCTCAGGAAGGGAAGGTATAGGCAGGACTTGATAAGCTTCTTGTCAAGAGAGCTTCCATGTGCATTAAGTTCCAGAGATCCCACGTTGTGCAAGTCCACTGAATTATTTTTATCTTTGCTGAATGAGGCTCTGTAACATTAAGGGTCAATAAAATGCTGCTTCTTATTTTCAGCATTTGCTACATTTCATAAAATCTCTTACATAGAAACACCCACGTGGAAGATTTCTGACAATAAAAATTCCATGCTTCCTAAGCAACTGATTTTCTTAGAGTAGTCTCAAAATCCTGTTAACTTGCCTTCCCCTCGCTAAAAATTGAAATTTTGTTGTACTAGCTTTCTTTGTACTCAGATATGCCTGAAGCTAGCTTATTTTCACATGCTGAATTGTCCATGCTCATAAGGACTTGCTATTACATTATGCATTTGTGTGCTATAAAGGAAAAGGCATGAACATTGGAAAGCGCCAAAACCATGCTTTTCCTCTTTGTCAATTCATCTTTTATGTAACCAAATTTATAAACATAGAAAATAATAAAATGCTACTTTCATTGTGAGAATACTACAACTCGATCTACACTCAGACATTAAGTATGCTTTACTCCTCAAATACAGCTCCAATTTTTACATCAAATTTCTACTTCCAGTAACAAAACACCAGTAAACAGCACATCTGAAAATCTTACGTATGTTTACTGGGTCTAAAAACAGAAGTTCAATAAGTAAGTTACCCTATTACTGCCAGAGTGCCAAAGTAGCTGCTTCTGTCAATTCCATGTTTCATAAGAAAATTAGTTGTGATTCTGCATTAAATTACGAATATGAAAAATAATTTAATTGTGAAGAACTATTTCACATGAATCATACTTTAAAAACTTTGCTATGAAAAACCATTCTCTTCCTTGTATCCACTTTATGAAGTAAGTATTAAATAAATGTAAGGGTAATAAATAGTGCAATAAACACAGCAGCTTAAATACCGTGTTTACTGGCAAAAACTCCTAAGCAAGCTCTCCTCCTGCTTTAGACTCTCCTGTCAATTAATACAACTACACTGCAAGTCAGTAACTTTGTACTATTCTGAAGGTGGGGTATTTATTTATAAAGCAGCATTATGAATCAAAGTTGGAATATGAGCAAAAGATGCCCAACTGGCATAGAATTCAGCAAGACTATTCACATCTCAAGACAGGCATTTAGCAGGAAAGCTTCAGAGCAGTAGCATACACCAAGGGAAAGGACACAAAACTGAGAAGTCAGATGTGGATTTTATTCCATCCCCTGCTAATGTTAACCTGCTAAGTGACTGCAGGCAAGCCTACGCTCTTTCACAGCTTTGTATCAAAAATGCCTAAAACAGGGATAAAAATGATTGTTCCTGGTTTTGAGGTGTGTGATTACAGTATGGCTTATGTACTTTGCCAGACAAGACAGAAAGCACATGAATAAGACAATCCCTACAACTGCCAGTTATTAATAACATTGTTATTGAGAATATAGCATGCGCTTTTTTCTTTCCCAAGCAACGCAATTTAACAGCAGCCCACCAAGCCATTCTTAAAGTTGGAGTAATCCTTATGCTAGTTCAGGTCTTATCTTTGCTGAAATTATCAAGAAGGGTGACAGCAGAAGGAGTCTTCTGTGAAATTCACATATCCACTAATACCACCCTCACCCCACTGCTCTCAGACAGAAACACTGTCTCATCACTGACCTTGAAAAAAATAAAAACAAAATAATAAAAAGGAAGTAAGTCCTAAAAATCTTTTGGCATAAAACAGAATAAAAAAGCTTCTGACAATGACACCCTAGGAACAGGGGAAACATGGTAGAAGGAAAAGAAACAAACTTAATACTTCTGAAGTCAGCAGGTTGACTTTTTCCTGTTTCTTCTCAAGAATACTTTGAAATACATATATGATTTCAGTCTAGCTTTACAGACTCCTAAGTAATAAATAAAACGTAAATTAAATTTACAGTAAGATAAAACAGTAACTATACTGCTTTAAAACACACTTACTTTACTCGAGAAAACTGCCCCAATATATAGGCACCATACGACTTAATGATACGAGGAAGTACCGTCAGTCTCCACTTGCAGGTGGCAAAGGGACATCTGGCTGTGCTTCTAAGAGTGAAGACCTTGGAAGCCACCAGCAGGCCACAGCAGTGCTGCTGACTCCACCAGCAGCTGCAGCAGGGCCGCCCCCGTGACTGGGCACAGGAAGTCTGACTTGGGTCCAAAATTTGGAAAGTGGCCTCTGGTTTCAACTACATCACTTGCCAGAGCTCACAGAGACAGCCTGCAACACACTCAAAAATTAAAACCAAAGTTTCTGTTCAGCTCTGATTTTTAGTACCTTCCTCCACCAAAGAACCCCCGTCAGATAAAGAGCCTGAATGCTACACGAGCCACGTACCATCAAAAGAGAAGCAGTGCCTCCCCTCTCAGATGTCCAAATTTCATTGCAGGTGCACTTTACAACCTTCACACCACAGGAGAGTCTTGCACACCCCAGGTCTCATCTACCTTACCGGCACCTTTCCCACCAATACACATGGTGGAAGAATAACTCTCCCAGCTCACTTGGTCAAAATTTCCTCTCTTCATCCCACTCTTCCCCCACCCTGTGCCCTGCCTAACACCATGTTGACTGAGCTTCAGAGACACTGCACATCCTCAGCCCACGGACCACGAACAGCAGCAACCTGGAAAAACTTCTAGCTCTGAATGTGAGGAGTCCTATCAGTGAATTTAACAAGACTTGTCATCTGCTTAAAGATATTCACATGCTTACAGGATCACAAGCTACAGAACCACTAATTTACGAACAAAGTGTATTAAGATCACTCTGAATGAACAGGAAAAACGTTAGCCAGAAAATAATTGCACGATTAACTCTGATATTTTATGTGGAAAACTGACATTTAATATCTTCAATTATTCACACAACAGCTATGAAAGAGAAAGGTTTTCTTCCTTGAATGGGAAAATAAACATGGTCAAATTCCTCTCACCATCACTCCTACACTCCTTTCCTAAACAAACCTCCTGCTGAAACCAATGGACGTTTTGCAGGCAAGGAGCTGGGAAGTAGTGCCCAAAAATTAAAAAATTGTCAAGAGCAAGCTTCTTACACATTCTGAGCTTACCTCAACACGAAAACCAGTCACGTTTCTGACAAATTACGTATCTGCTTGACCTGGTTTATCAGCTTGCTGTGCCAAGAGGGACAGTAGCATGCAATGAACTTTTGAGACCATGGGACAATTTTTTAAGCATTCACAAGGCCCCTTGTTAACCAGCTTCACCTTCTAGCTTGTGACACACCACCACTGCACTGGCACTCGCTAAGCAGGACCAGAACTCAGGTGTCTCTCCTGTACATAAAGACTGAATTACTAAAATCCATTCATGAACAGTTACTTTACTGAGAACTCTATAATAAAAGAAATCTTGCCTTTTACCAAAATAAAAGCTCCCTAAAATAAATGGAGGTTTCTAGTCATGGACAAATCTAATGAAATCTCTATTCTCACCTTCAGTAGGCACATAATTTTTATTGCCTTTTTTTAAGCTATTAGGAAATGTGTTTCTTTTCTTCCTCTAAAGGTTCTATTATGTCTTTTTTTGTCAAAAAGATACCCTATCTTTCTTTTCTTTTTTCAAGCCAGTTCAACTTCAGGCAAGAACTACATTTAGCATTATGTGCAGATTCAAGGTCCACTCCTCTTAAAGCACGGGAAGATTAAGATCATCACTTCACTTCCAGGATCAACATTCCATGCATCCAAAAGACTTCATCACATAAAACTAAAACCAGATAATGACTGAAGACACTACCTGAAGCAAGGTCCCTGAGCCAGTCTTTTTCAGCATCCCTTACTATTACTCCAAGTAAAGAAAAAGTCCTTAGCACTCATAGAACTCTAATCTGACTCTTACCTGAAAACACAGAAAATTAAGTTCAGAAATCAGTACATTTGTATTCAGCCCAGAACAACATTTTGAAGCCTATCTGCCAGTTTTTTAATTTCCACATGCGTTTTTACTTGTTGCACCAATTACCCTACCCAGAACACAATCCTTGTCAGTAATGCTATGAAACCAAAAGCAATATTCTCCTATGCAACTAGTCTGTCATAAATAATTTCAGTAGCTGAACTTGGTGTTTATACTCTTAGACCTACACACACCAACCTCACTGCACACAAAATCTGTATACCCGAAATTTGGGTGTAAATCTGCAGGAAGTGGAGAACAGTAGAATCCTCCTTTCAAACCAACACACCACAGTCGTTATCCCAGCCTTAGGACTAGTTTGTGGTCGAAGTATCACACCAGAACAGCTGCTCCACACAGCTCCCTTCAAGTCAGCATGTTTGGCACCATCACTTATCCTATGTCTGCTATACACTGTCTGGAAAAGGTCAAGAGTATGTTATTAATCACTTGCATTTATGAGTACTAAGCTTACCCCAAATACATGTCTTGTCTTGTTTTTAACTATGTACAGAATAGCACCAAAAAGAAATGCTAACTCCCACTTCCCAATTTTGGGCCAAATGCAGTTCAGTGCCACGACGGGGGATTGTATGAGAAATGTTCCAAATGCCACTCATTTTATGTCATCTATGAATGCGACTCTTTAAACTTCCACTTCAGCTTAAAAGGTGTCAAACCCTTCAAATGGTGTCAAAACTTTTCCCACCATACAGATTAAAAAAAAAATAAAAAAATGTTGCTGCGTACCTGAAAGCTTAGGAATACTAGTAAATTAGTCACTAAGATTCATCTTTCAAATTGATTGGTACCTGCATTAATCAATGCCAAAAGAAAAAACAGTAACACAGAAAGAGCATGGAAGGAATTCTAATTAGCTCTCAGTTTACATGTTAAAACTGAATCAACTCCTGTTGCAGTAGCATTACAGTTCTGCTAAACTTCTCACTGATTCTTGACCTCCAGAGTTTTCTAATTACCTATTCTGTTTATATTTTTGTACTTTTCTACCACTGAATTTTAAGGGGACTTTACATGCTCGTTAAATTTTCGACCAGTGTACTACACTTTGCATATTCTAATGCTACTTAGGTTTAAAACTTTTGCCCTAAGTCAATCAGCTGACTGTCTTTACAATACAAAGTTTAAGGAGAAAAACAAACACCAAAAAAAAAA
>VXBX01000026.1:0-51928 GCA_013400415.1 Scytalopus superciliaris
ATTACATCACACTGCCACAGGCCTGCCAAGGTAAGCAGTATGTGCTCATCATCGTGGAGGTGACTACCGGATGGTTGGAGACGTACCCGGTGCCCCACACCACTGCCCGGAACACCATCCTAGGCCTGGAAAAACAAGTCCTGTGGCGACATGGCACCCCAGGGCGAATTCAGTCAGATAATGGAACTCATTTCAAGAATAACTTAGTTACCACCTGGGCAAAAGAGTACGGCATTGAGTGGATATATCATATCCCATACCATGCACCAGCTGCCGGGAAAGTTGAATGATGTAATGGGCTGTTGAAAACCACTCTGAAGGCATTGGGTGGGGGGACTTTCAAGCACTGGGATCAGCATTTAGCAGAGGCTACATGGCTGGTCAACACTAGAGGCTCCATCAATCAAGCCGGCCCTGCTCAGTCAGAATCCCTTCACACTGTAGATCATGTTCTGATAGTCCTTCTGCCTAGGAAGCACCCAGCTCAGGATGGTAGTCAAACTCTCACATCAACCAGAGCCATCTCTTTCCCTCCCTTAGAACTGAGAGAGAAAACACTGACAGATGATCTTTGTATGGCAACTCTGAAAGATTGATTTTTCTTTTATGCCAGAACATCATCTTTATATTTCTATAATTTTCACTGACTCCAGGATGCCCCAAGTGTTTAACATTCTTTTATGGTTTTAGAGTCAGCCTTCATATCTGAACATCTCTGTAGTGTAGTCTTTTTATAGGGTGATTCAACTCCAATAAATAGGCATAAATCTATACTTCTTGGGTTTATTTGGTTTAATATGTAGAGGAAAAAATGAAAATATGTAAATAGAATACCATTCTTTAGCTGGTAGCTGTGACCTTTGCAAGGTCCTGATGGCCTGGTTCGGGAACAGCACAGCAGCCAGGCCCAGGCTACTCGGTCCACTCGCTCACAGGCATCAATGTGATGGATGGCAAATGGCGTTTATTGGGTTGTAACACAGCGTTATATAGTGCAGGTCTGCCAGGTCATTTCCGCCTGCTCACACCACACACTCTGTGTTAATTGGCTCCTGGGGGTAGGGGTCCTAGCTTTCCGTGACAGCGCGATATCTTGCGAACGCCTGGCCCTAACTACTGCAACAGGTAGCTGTAGAAAAGTAGCTGTATCTGTAGCTAGCTTTTAGAAAAAAAGGTGTTTCTCATATAACATTAACTGCACTTTATTTCTTAGCAGCATTGGAATCTGAATGTTAACCTCTTTGAATAAGTAGCAACTTAGGTATAACAGTTTTGCCGTCAACACATCTACCTGAAATGCATTTAGACAGTCATAATCCTCTGAAGAAATTCATAAAGTCAGGAACAGAAGACAAACCTTTACCTTGCTTTGAATTCTGAATTATGCCTCTAAGGGTGTGGCTTGTTCTTGGCCTACATTGACAGGGAGAATTAGCTAGAATAATGATCAGTGGTTAATACATGCAGACAGAAACTGTCAGCTAGAAGTTATGAGTGTCTAGAAATGGCCTATTTCTTTCAAATGAACAGTGTTTTCCATTTTCTGTGTCCAGTGTGCTGCAGTGCAAAGGGGATGGGAATGGGAACTTCTGCATAAAATGCAAACCAGTGGTGACTGCCTTTCAGAGACTTTTCTGGGAGGTAGTGGTTCACTGCTTGCAACTCCCCTGTGTCTTCTGGCATCTGCCAACTCATGTCTTCAGGACAAGGAGGTGGAAAGCTGCCACTTCTTCTGAGCTGAGATTTCAGTATGAGAGGTGAGCCAGCAGTCCTCTGTGGCAGACAACAAGATACTGCTGATCAGCTGATGGATGTCAGCTGGCAGCCAGCACCAGAGACATCTCAGTAGGAACAGTGTATCAGTTTGACTTCCTTCAAATGCTCTGAGAGGACCAGTATTTTTCTCAAAGTTATGCTAAGCCTGTCTGAAAAGAAAGCAAAGGAATAGTAAATAGAGGGATTACCTTCTCCAAGATATTTTCAAATGTATTTAATTTTCACAACTGGAAAGCACAGTTGAAGGCTGTGGTTCTCCATAGCAGTCTTCTGCCAAGGACCTCTGGAACACTGAATGTCTCCGTAATCTACCAGACGCTGCAGTGAGGAAATTGGTTACCTGCTGTATTGGCATATGACTTCTGACTCACACTTCATAATTGCTTCTCTCTCCTGGCAAAGTTTGTTTGAACTACAAGGAAATAGATTGGCCCTGGAAGGAAGGTAATGTAGTGGAAGGCAGTCATGGCAACAGAATGTGTCCCTGCCATCTCATTTGGCTTCAAGGGTATGCTGCTGGTTCCCAGGCTCATGAGTGCTGCTGTCAGGAAGCAGAGAGAAGATAAAAGGCACAGACTTGAGTTATGTCCCAGCATGGGCCATCTCTTCTTATTCTCCAACCGGCCAAACCCAGAGAGTTGCCGCTGATGAGTTCTCTTGTTCCTTGGCCTGTTATAACCTCCTCCTGCCATCCTATGCAGTTATTGCTTACTCTTCTTTTTCTGAGATATCTTATAAAAGAAAATAAAAATTTCTGTACTTTGAGTCTGACAGTCTCTTTCCGGGAAAGTTTCTTTGCTTAAATCTTTAACTGAACAGGTTTTCTTATAATGGCATTTGATTTCTAATTGAGAAGTCTTTAGAAGGTGTAATTGGTAGGACAAAGTTTCTGTCTCCTTCCTGTGGACTTTTTTAAAGTGCTTCTTTGCAGCCAGTTTCACTTGTTATTAGAGAACTGGCTATTTGTTTATGTCTCAAAACAAAAGCCCAAAGAAGTACCCTGATCTGTGAATCCACATCTGGCTGAAATGTGGGTTTGGAAGTTTTTGAGCAATACAAGATTTGTAGCCAGGTAGAAATATGTAACAGAATTGCAGTTGTTCAATAGGGTAATAAATGAAAAATATAATGAAAAGATAATTTAAAGATTTTATTAAAGACAGAAAAAGAGACAAGTTAAAAGCTCAAAAACTATTACAAAAATTCAAACTTGAGGTTCTTCCTTAAAACACAATAACTGGAGAGAGAGATACTGGAATAGTAACAGCCTATGCCAGTTGTCTATCCAGTAATAAACCAGTGTTAATATTAAGACTGAATAATTTAGGGAAAGAGATTCTGAAAACGCTTACAGATTTTATCTTAGAAGCCCTCCTAAAAGGTTCGGAAATCATTAATATTCCTAAACCACTTCAACACCTTTAAAATTTTCTCCATTTAGAGTCCAAGTGCTTTAATACTGAAAGCAGATTTATATGTTCTAGAGTGACCTTCTGCCCAAGGGCCACCTTGCATATGTATTACTCTTTATTTCCTAATTGATGCAAATGCTTTTAGTTCTCAGTAAAAATGTGGGGAATATCTCTCACCACTGAACCACTGCTTCACTAAAAGGCTGGAAGTGAGGAATGAAGTCGGAGAAACCAGGGGCCAACTTTGGTCAGAAGAAGGAATAACAACATGGATGGAAGCTGGAAATGCCGTTCTAATTCACTGACACTGCCTAATAAAAAGATGGCACGTGTTGCATTTCCCAGTGCTAGCAGGATTCAGTTTTGGTATTTCATTTCCTTCAGATTATCTTCAAATAGTGTGACTGAAAGGTTTTCTATATTCATGATAATTTTTAATGTAGTTTCTTTCAGATTGGTTTCTGTTGCTGGTTTGAATGTAAGCAGTTTATGGAGAGCATGTCATGTTATTAAGTCTCTTTATTAACATGTGCCATGCAACTCAGATGTGCTGATTTAATTGTTAGGAGTTGAAAGTATGCTAACTCACACAGCACTGTCATGAATAAATGTCTCTAAACAAATATCTCAAATGGATACTGTAAATTAATTTTTGAATTAATGCATTCTAAGTGATTAGCAACAGTCAAGTGGATTAAGATGAAAAATCAGTTCTGAAGTGACTCTGAAATTGAAAACTTGCAGTATATCTTTTTGTGGTCTAGAAAAAGTGTTGGAAAGTAGCTCAGTAGATGTGGAGGGAAAGGTAGGAGGGGAAGGGAATGACTGTTGCCACTGTTATCTAGATGAAAATAATTTTTTTATCAGATGAAGTGTACGTAAAGCATCATTGGCTCTGGAATGTGCAATATTTGTGGATATATCTGGTATCTATTTTCAACATGTAGATAAATCAGTGGGTAGTATTTATAAAGGCTTAAATTGTTCAGCATTTTGTAAATACAATGAAACTTGTTCTATATGTCCTCTATCGTGACAAAAATGAGTGGCTCTACCAACAATGTTTCTTGTACAAGATATTTTTAAAGCACTTTGGAGCAGAACTAGCATTCCTAGTTTTTCTACTGTGTGGGAATATGTTCTGTAAATTGTTTTGCTGAGATGTCCAGGAAGGTTGGGAACCACAGCAATGCAAATGGCTGCTTTAAATATGATACACAACACAATTTTACGGAAGAATCTGGTGCAATGAAGGACAACTGAATGTTATAATAATGGGAAAGCATAAGAGAGTACCACTCATTTATTCATTGATCTAGAAAAATTTGTCAAGCTGTGAATATGTCAATATGTCTGTAACTGTATGCAAAAGTTAGCACATGAAGGGGAAGTGCTGCTGTGGATAAATTAGAAACATTTTTCATTATTCATTATTGGAAGTGAAAGTGTTAGTACAATAAGTTACCTCAGGATCATTTTATTTCCATTAATGGCACAGAAAATACAATTGAAATTATTTATCAAATTCAGAGTAATTTAAACAGAGAAGTTTGAGCTTCTGTGGAACACTTTAACTGGTTTAGAAAAAGGTGTTCATATTTAAAAAAAAGAAGGACCATCTTTTGCTATATATTTATGAAAATGAATTGTTAGATAATCGCAGCTCATCAGAAAATCAAACTTCAGTTTTTGTACACGAGCTTCATATTTGGGACAGATATTTTTATTTCTGTACTCAGAGAGAGATGTGATATTTTGTTATAAATTACACACACACAAAAGCAGTTGGATATTCTTACTGTTCTAAGTTTTTTTCCTCATTGAAGCCCAATTTGAAATTCTGTCTATTTTTAAGGTACTGTTTACAAACAATACATAGTTCTTTTTTATGGTTCTTTGGTCAGGACAATAGTTACTCAGAATAGTCACTGTGCTTGATGTTGATAATAAACATGCAGCAAACCATGTCCAGAGTAATAAATATTTGCATGAACAGGACTCTTATATTATAACTTGTTTTGGATTTGCAGTGCATATGCCATAAGAATGGGTCAGGAGAGCATATTTTATTTATTTTTTTTTTTTTTAACAAATAATTCTTGTCATTACCAGGAGACTTGCAGAGTCAAGAAAAACAAGGCTATAGTAGGAGAGAAGTAATTAAATTTTATTATTGCAGAACTCATTGTAAGCTTTACCATTAAAAGGTCTCCAAGAAAACTGAGGGACAATTATGTTTTCTACACTTTTTCTATTAACCTTCTAGTTCATCATGTAAAAGATGATTGTGTATCTATGTATGTATCTTGCCCAAGACAACCAAACATTCATTATTTCTGCATTCATAGTAGTATAATCAAAATGCTCCAACTATTTGTTGTAGCTCAGTTTTCCTATACTGCCAAGCATAAGATATAAGGCATGGGGGCATTTCTCCACCTGAAGCGTGTATCTTCCATCCAAATTTCAAATATCAACACAACTCTGTGACAAATATGGCAGCTTTATGGATTTTTAGAGGTTGATACCACTCTGTCTTTAAAGTTTTTGTAAATAGTAAAATGTAATGATATCTGTGGACGTGGGAGATAGAACTTCTTCACTGAGACTAGCACAGTCTTTCAAAATGTTTCTATGACAAATAAATACTTGGAGAACCTGAAAATCTGTGCTCTATGGAAGAATGAGACATGCAGAGACACTGGAAAAAATCTATTGTTTTGAAATTGAAAAGCAAATCCAGATTTCTAAATAAAGAGATGATGGTAGCCTGGATGAATATTGGCACATAAAACAATTCCAAGAGGATAGGTCCTTTTTTAATTTGTTTGTTTGTGGGGTTTGTTGTTGTTTGGGGTTTTTTGCCTTTTTGTTTGTTTGTTTGTTTGTTTTTTGGGAGATTTTTTTGTGTGATGTGTCCTCAGAGGATTACAATATTCCTCAAAGCAACATCATCTTGTTTGGATATCTACACCATCCAGCATTTCATCATCAGCGACTAACAAATGTTCATCAAGAGTTTGTTTTTAATTCTTCTCCTGAGTTTACTGTGCGCAGAGAAGCACACCACCTTTTGTAAATGTGTCTGCAATGACCACTGTGATTGAGCAATTAGAAATTCATCTGGGTTTTTTTGGTTTTTATCAGGAAAAACAATTATGGTATATTAAATAGTCTGTTTCCTTGTGGTTTTTTGCCTTTTTTGGTTGGTTGGTTGGTTGGTTGGTTTTGGTGGGGTTTTTTTGTTTGTTTTGGTTTTTTGTTTTGTGTGGGGTTTTTTTTTGTTTGTTTTGTTTTTGTTTTGGTGGGGGGTTTTTTGTTTGTTTGTTTGGACTTCTGGGGCGGTTTTTTTGGTGGGTTTTTTTTCCAGAGGTAGTGAAGAAGGCTTGATAGGGTTCTGCAATCTCTTCATTTGTTAAAAGCCATTGTAAATTATTCTGGCTTTGAGATAAAAATGTCTATCTCTTCTTTTGTGTTCTTTCCCTCAGCTTCCATTACCCACTTCAAGGCTTTTACTTTCTCTGCTAGGTAAAGTGCTCAGAAGCCAAGGGAGTAAAGCAGGGATGCTTAGTTCTGCTTCTCAGGTAGTGCCAATTACAGCTCTGGGAACCAGCCATTTCTGACATTGGTCTCTGTAATAGTAATGTTCAGAATGGCTTGTGTCATAATGTCATCGACTTCGTGTCAGAGACATATTTCAAAACAGCTACCAGGGCTGAGCACATTGGTTTGAAGTGACAAGCAAATAAGCAGAAAAATAATATCTTAATATCTCTCTGCTTTCTTTTCTGCTTTTCCATGTCATGATTTTCAGTCAAAATACATATGTGTCTTACCTTTGACAGGACTGTATACTGATGTGTGAAATACCACCTGTTAGCTATTTATATCTTTGTGACTCACAGTGGAAACCTTGTTATGTATCAAAAGAAATGAAATATTATGAAAGAACTTACATATGGTGTTACTTTGGGTTTCTCCATAATATTGAAATTTTCTTTGGGTGTTTTTTAAATTGTCTGTGATTTTAAAGCTTGAAAGTTATATTCTTATGTAGCTTTCTGTTACTTTGGATTATATATACTACAATGAGTATATATTTATTGTTATATTTTTTCATAGATATTTCATTGATCATAACACAGAAGAAGATAGGTATTTCACCATTGATGCTAGTACTGGGACCATTAAGACTGCCAAGATCTTTGACAGAGAGGAGACACCTTGGTACAACATCACAGTGGCTGCTTCTGAGATAGGTAAATAATATATTTGGCACATAGTATTAAATATAAAAATTAGAAAGGAAAATAATAATTTTCAGATTTTAAGAAACACTATCTTGAGATCTTATGTTCTTTTTAACACCATTGGGTTCTTAGCCAGTCTGGATAAAGGAGAGTTTTCTGTGTGTATGTGAATACCCTAACTCAACAGAATGAGTAAAAAAATGCCACATGCCTATGTGATTCCACCTGTGTAAATATACCATGTTTTTCTGTATGTGACAGAAGGTGGCCAGTTTACCCAGGAACAGTTCCAAGCATTCAGTGTCCTAAAATCAACAGTTTCTCCTATTGTGCTTCATAGTTCATGTATCTTAGAAGTTAACACTGTATAGTACTGAGAAATTAATCCTTCCTTCTTGTATCTACTCTTGAACTGTTTTAGCGAATTGGATGTTATTATGCCCAAGTTAATTTATAACTGACAGGTGCCTAGTAGTTGTTGATTATCAGGGTATGCATCTGGCTTTTTACTAGGCAAACTGCCAGTAAAGATACAATAAATACTTTCCTGTGCATTTGAAAGTCCTCTAACTTTGATGAATTTCCATTGCCTCAGACAAGCCCTGCAATAATCAAAAAATGCCTGGCTGAGTAGTCCCAGATAAATATTTTTGCATGAAGCAAGGGTAGTCTAAAGAACATTTCATTCATTACAGGGTCTTTTTTTTTGTTTTGTTTTTTGTGTTTTGGGTTTTTTTTTGCACAGTCAGAGATTTAAAGTTAAAAAAATTCAACAAAGAAAATGAAGAAAAAAAATCCCAGCCTGGATCAATATATTCAGTCCTGTTAAACACTATTCATGATATCATCTTTCCTTTTTTTTTTGTAGTTTGTTTGTGTGTGTGTGTGTGTGTGTGTGTGTGTGTGTGTGTGTGTGTGTGTGTGTGTGTGTATTCCATCATTGCCACATAACAAAATGTAGGTTTGACATTTAACAGATGCCACTAACATTTTTGAGCCTGGTCTGCCACTAAATCATTAGCACATCCTACAGAGTAAACAACATGAACATATTTTATAAGGACAACAAATTGTTTCTTATTATTGTACTTACGTTCACAACTAAATTGACATTTTGAGCTATGTACTTTTCCATAGTAAATAGTAAAATCTAGTTGTATGGCTAGCTCTTTGAAAAAGTAACCACTGACACTTCTGTGTGCTTATCAGTGTCATCATATATATAATGTCCTATTTCAGTGAAGCATGAAGTAAAATATAATTTAAGCCTAATTGTAAACAGGTGCACAGTAAGTGTTGATTTGAAATAAGATTTAAAAGCTACATTGGGACACTGGAAAAAGGAGTAGTCATGATTCCTTTTTTGGAAGCTGTCAAAATGTAATTATTTTGCAGAAATAAATCTCAATAGCATAAAACTTAAACATGGCTTTCTACAGTATTTATTTCACATAATCAAAAGAATGGTGGTACATGTACCATGCAGAGAGAATAGTATGGAGAAAGGAGGATTATGTTTATAACTAATACAGAATGGAATGAATAATGAGGATACTTTTTTTTTTTTTTTGTAAGACACATTAAATTCTCTGTTCCAGGTGCAATTTCTTACAGGGAAACATAGATCTGTTATTTTTCTCCCTTGCATTGCATTTGTTACTGATAAAGTTGGTATTGGAAAAATAAGTAAATCTATAATGTCAGCTGGAGAAACAATTCAGCTATGAAAAAAGGAAGAGATAGTAGTGAAGAAGAGATGGATGACAGACAGACTGACTTAACAGGCAGACTTTCCTTGTGTCTGCTTCTTCAACCATTTTTTTATTTGCAGTAATTTGAAAATTGCAGCACTGTTGTACTCTTCCAAATCCATTGTTAAATTAGTAATTGTATCTACAGTGGAGCAAGGAGTGTATGTTGTGTATTGCGCATCAGGGCCCAAACTCTTACTTTAAGTGCTATCTATCCCATATCTGCGGTATTTTATGGCATTTGCTTTAAAGTCCATGCGGATGGTATTGCAGAACTAAGACTAAAGATGGAAAATAGGTCAAAGGCCATGATTAAAATGTTACTTAGCAAGTTTACTTGTCATGGTAGAAGGCATTTGTAGCTTCTGACACCATTTGCTTAGTCAGGAACACAGCAGAACCTGCAAGGCCCAGAAAGATTGTACTGCTTCAACAACAAGAGGTGCTCTGCAGAAATAAAGCATTGGTTGTAATTAGTTTCTTAAAGTGTTTTCCTCTTTGACTTTGTGCTACCTTTCACTGATAGAATTAAGGTTCTACCTATCATCCTTTTAGCAACTATAATAAGCTAGGCTTATTTTACATAAATGAAATTTAGAATCTGCATCATATTTCTAGCTTCAACTGTATCATATCTTCATGCTTCAGCCTTATTCTTTCTGAACCTTCCATAGACATTTGCTGTCACTTTTCACTCAATATGTGATATACACTCTGCATTGATCAAATGTCCTCTCTGAAATCAGTGGAAGATCCACTAGTTTTGTCTGTGGGAGTAATGCTGATGTAATAATCAGTGGATTTTTTTTGTCTGTTTATGCTCTACTTCTTAAAGCACACCAGAGTTCCTTATTATAAGAATGGATGGGCAATCCTTTTTGTCTTTAATGGGCATTGTTCTTAAACAGCCGCATACAGTGAAGAAGAGTGAAATTTTGGTGTCAAAAAGTTCTTGCTTTGATGTTTTAGTGCTGGTACTTCCTGAAATCTCCTTGTGGTATTAGGGAATAAGATGATAAAATAATACTGTATTTTATATTGTAGAATCTACAGACTATGTCTGAGGCAGGGTAAAGGAGTAGTAGAAGCAGGATTTTAAAATACAGTTTCACATAGAATTATTCACTTTTCATTGGCTTTTTAGAAATCTTTGAAAAAATTTATAGAAATCTGAAAAAGGGAGTTGATAGAATTTTCTTGGCTCTAGTAAAGATTTTTGAACAAGTCTTTGACAAGGGTAATGAAAATAGAAAAATACAGAGTAAGTGCAAATTGTTTTATAACAGGTCAAAGACTGATTCAGAGGAAAGAAATAGCGTCATAGTAAATGTATGTCCCTTTGGAAGTGGAAGAAGTTAAGGCTGAGCTATTTTAAGGACTGGTGTAGAATCTGTTCAAAGGACTGTGACTAGCAGCTCAAAGTACAGCTGGAGGTTAGTCACTAGAAGATACCCCCAGTGGCTGATACAGGATACAATACTGTTTAACCTCTTCATTAATTACCTCACTGGTGAAACAGAGTGCACTCTCAGCCAGTTTGTGTATGACACAAAACTGGAGTAGTGGCTGATTCATTGTGCGGCCAACCAGAAGGATCTCGACAGGCTGGAGAAATGGGTGAACAGGAAATCTCATGAAGTTTAGTAACAGGATTTTCAAAATCCAGCCCTTGGAGAGGAATAATCCTGTGCAAGAGCCCAGAGGAAGTGTCAACTGTCTGGAGAGTAGCTTTTCAAAGATGGGTGTGGAGGTCCTGGTAGACAAAGACTGAACATGAGCCAGCAATTTGGCCTTGTGGCAGAGAAGGCCAACAGCATTTTGCACTGTGTGTTGTCAGCAGGTTGAGAGAGGTGATCCGTCTCCTCAGTACAGCACTGGTGAGGCCACACATGGGATGCTGTGTCCAGATCTGGGCTCCCCAGTACTAAGGAGACATGGACATGCTGGACTAAGTCCAGTGAAAGGACATGAATTCATTAAGAACTGGAGTATCTCTTATAGGAGGAGAGATTGAAAAAGCTGAGACTGTTCAGCCTGAAGATTAGAAGGTTCAGAAAGATCTTATCAGTGTGTTTGAGTAACTGTTAGAGGGACTTTAAAAGGTGAGTAAAGATGACCAATACGATGAAAGACTCATCTGAGTATTATCTAGTGAAATAATAGGAAACAATGTGCATAAATGGAAACACAGAAAATTCCATTTAAACCAAATAATAAAAAATAGTTTACCATGGGATTAGTAAAAAATTAGGATAGGTCACCTAGAGAGGTTGTGGATTCTCTGTTCTTGGAGCTATTCAAAACCCATCTGGCCCAGAGTAATGCATACTAGTTGATCCAGCTTTGAGCACAGGACTTGAACTTGCTGATCTATGGAGGTGCCTTCCAAACTCAATGATTCTGTGATTTTCTGATATTGGAAACTCTATTTTGAATGTAGAAAAGAAAAGAAACTGTGATATAGAAAGAAAACAGTTGATTTTAAAAACAACTGTAGGTGAATCAATTAAGGTTTCTTTCAAGCAAAAGCAACAATAACAGCAACACCACAAATCACAGTCCCTGCAGGACAAAGAGTCACTGAATGCAAATGGATGGACTTTTGGTAGTTTCAAAGGCACTTTCAGTTAGAAAAATAAATATGAACTTCAAAGTTTTTTCAAAGAAGTCCTGCAAATAAGACAAACAATAGTATCCTTGAAGCTTAATAAGAAGGAATAAAAGCCACAGGGAGAAACAAACACTGATGATTGAAGGAATCACAGAATGTCTTGATCTAAAAATCAAAGTGAGAATTATAGCTTTTGCTAGAAATTTCTGCTTAGAAATATAGCAAGAAATACTGTGACAGAAATTCCTTTTAGATGTTATTTATAACAACAGAACTGACTATGTTCAATATTTGCTAAGTAGACACTGAGCAAACCAGCTTCTAGATATGGCTTTCAGATGATGTTAACATCAAAAGACTGCTGCAATTCATAAAGTGCTGTACATTTAGATGGATAATAACTGTGCTTGTAATTAGAAACATGATTTTTGAAAGCAAGCTAAGGGCTTATATTTTGAAGATTTTAAAGGTACTTTCTATTGGGATTTTTTTACATATTTATCTTAGGCAGGTGGTAGACATACCAGTATGTAAAGTGCTCTTCTGTGGTTACTAGATCATCAGTAGTTTTTTGATGGAGTTGTGGTGTTCCTGAGTGTCTCTAAAATGCTCTGCAATGGCTGAGAATGGAAAAGTAGATAATGTCCCGCTATTTACTTAAAGGATCAAATTAAATACAGTGAGAACACAAACTTGTCTTTGAAGAGTCAGTAAAGAGTTCCTAATTTGTAAACTGTGGGGAGGCTGTAGAGAACTGAAATAACAGTGTTCCTGCCAGGTTCTATCAGATCCCGCAGACTTAAAGAAATTGTTTTGCTACATTTACAATTTCACTCGAGAGTGAAAAATGACCACCTGAAAGGATACTGGATATACAGAGCTTTGATACTGCAGTAGAGTAGAAATCAAAATACTGAAAAGACATCATTATGCAATTGATTTTACAGGGAAAAACAAAAACCCCCAAAACCCTCCAGAAATCTCCAAGGTATTAGACAAAAACATATATTGGAAAAACCCAACAAAACAAATCTATTTTTCTTTGTTTATACATCTTCTCTATTTACTTTGCTGTGCATATCCTTGATACTAGCTTCAGGGAAAAAGATATCAAAGTGTTGAGTTAGAGCAGTACTTCATTGGCAAAATATGCAATACCCTATGATGTGGTATTGAAAGGATACCAGGAAAATACAGCCATTCAAAGAAATAACTTTGAGACATATTTTCATAGAGTGCCAACAAACCCTGTTCAGAATTAAAATATGTGAAAAGGCAGGAAAGCTCACAAGGATAAGAGTTTGGAGCAGTTAGTTTGCAAAAACTAGAGTAAAAAACATTGAAGTGCATTTTCCAATTATAACATAAGCAGTTTTTTAATCAGTACATTTTGGTAGAAACAGTAACAAAGATATAGTTACACAATTCAGAAGAACACAGGACACGCAAAGACAAATGCTAGTTTGCAGCAGTGAAATATAAAACCCCTTGACATGATGAATTAATAGAATAGTGAAAGTCCTATAATTACATCAAATAAACAGATAAAGTATATAATCATAGTGAGGTGTAGTTATCTTTTCCTTAGGATCACAGGGATAATGCCAATTCATACTGCCATATGAACAGCAAGTTATGAGAAGAATTTGACAGTTCTTTTTCACATTTTATGGTTGCATTGCAGCTGAAAGACATTACTAAGACTTTGGTAGGATATTAAAATATATGACTCCTGATAGTCCTGCATGAGACTGTCATATGAGGAAGGAGAACTGAAGCTAGTGTGAAGATGTAAAGTATACATAGTATTCCATGTTTTTACAAGGCACACTGATTTATTTTACAAAAAGTGAAATCAAAAGACAAAAGTACATAATTCATTTCTGTTTGTTTTGAAACGTGAAAAAAACATGCATTCTCTGAAGGAAATACGTTTGTAGAGTAATAGGTTCCCAGACTACAGCCTTGAAAGAATTAGAAAAGGACAATTTATGGCAACTCATTTTCTAATTTTAATTTTTCCCACATAATCAGGAGTACTTCTAATACCTTGTTTCAAACAATTAATTTTTAGAAAACGTTCCGTTTTCAATATCTTTTAAAAAGTTATCTAAAGCAGGTCAAAATGCTGTTACAGTCTTAGAATCTCCTAACCCTCTCTATCTGGTGGAGAACAGGATGATTGTTTAATACCAGTGAGTTTGTTCCTAGATTTGTGTTTCAGTTTTTGAAGTAAGGGGTTTTTTTTTCCTTACAATAAATAGAAAATTTCATCATAGTGATTTTTGGTCTCAATTTTTTTCTTCAAAACTAATAGGTTTTTTTGTTTTTTAACAGTAAAGAATAGACTTAAATAATGAAATTCATCAATATTTTGCCATCATTACAGGGAACTATTGTCTTATGTATTGTTTTGCTACATTTACAGCTATCTCTATAGGTACATTACAGAAGCAGAAATAATGTTTTTGCCATAAACCCTGCCTTCAGCAGGAAAAAAAATCACATTCATTCTTCATCTTTGACCTTACTTGCATTCTGCCTGCTAGCTCAGTTTCAGAAAGAGTTTTGGTATTGGTAACATTTACTTTATTTTTCCAAGAAACAGAATCTGCCAAAAAAGTATTTCCCTAAATGAGAAAAAGTTTAAAGTAGATTTTTAAAAGCTACAAGGTCTGAGTTTTAAGACTGTCATGGAATAGCGACTAACTGGATATCTGCTATTTTTTTAATTGTGAGAACGAGACACAATACGGGTACCCTGTCCAAACTTACCAATGATACACTGTTTATTTTCAGCCTTGGCAAGGTATCTACTAATGCATCACAACAACATGAATTCATAGAATCATAGGATCATTAAGGTTGAAAAAAACTTCTAAGATCATCAAGTCCAACCATTTAGCCTGAAGAAAAAGAGGCTCACAGGGGATGGTACTGCTCTGTACAACCTGAAGGAGGTTGCAGAAAGATGGGGTATGATCTCTTCTCCCAAGTAACAAGTGATAGGACTAGAGGAAATGGTTTTAAGTTGTTTAGTCTGGATATTAGGAAGAGGTTCTTCACTGATAGGGTGGTCCAGCATTGGAACAGGCTGCCCAGGAAAGTGGTGGAGTCACTACCCCTGAAAGTGTTCAAAAACTGTGTGGATGTAGCAGTATTTGTCATTCATTTAAGTGTACTTACCAATTCAATAAGGAAAGCCTACACAAAACTATTAAAAAATCCAATAGTTGTTGAAAGGCAGCTAGTTCTCCATCCTGCTCAGGAAGTGGTGCTTCTAATTCTGATCTTGAGGGTTTTTCCCTGTTTATACTTGTTTAGTTGTTGGCTTCTAGGCATGTTGGATTTTCTTCTCTCACTGTTTCTTTGGGGAAAACTATGACGAAGATATTCCTACATTGTCATCTGAAGATGATGTAGGGTATGGCTCTTTTTGGTTACCAAGGTGGGTCCCCAAGGAAGGATTAGATTTGGGGATCACATGGCATTTATTTTCCTGTTTAAGGCTCTGTGAATCTGTAAAAGGATCTCAAAACAGACGTTTTTGACCACAGAACCAGAATATTTTGTGGTACCCTGATTATCAGGAGGTGAGGAGGTGAGCACCAACATTGTTTATGAGCTGCAGAATTTTGCTTGCATTAGGGAAGAGAGGGTTTCCAGCTTGATAGCTCTAAATGTTTTCAGTCTGCTGCAGTGCTATGATAATTACTATTGCTCCTGTAGCTGTTGCTGCTATCACTACTAAGTGAAGTGAGCAGTGCCTTCAGGTTTGTGTTCATCAGTGAAAAGGTAAATTTTGTTACAAGAAAAAAAATAAAAACACCTTCTAGCCAGCTACAGGTAACAGTATTTATAAGTACCCGCTAGCTTAAAAAAGCAGACTAAAAAGTTACACTTATTACTAGATTCTGTATAATTTTTTCCTTGCCAGAAAATTTACTTTATCACATATACACTGTTGCCTGGAATTCCTAGGAAGAAAACTTCCACGACAGGGTTAAGGCAGAAAAGGTCTTTTGGCTAAAGCTTTAGCAATCCATAACGCATGCACCAGACATAGAGAATTCNCATCCTTAATTTAACCCTGTATTTTCTGAATATTGCAGCGCTCACGTATTATACATTCTTTCATCACTTTAGCTCTCTTTCAGTAGTATGTTTTATCCTTCCTAGATCTGTGTATATTATTATAATTATTCTAATTTGTTAAAACGAATCTTTCTTAGAGAAGATGATGATGATGATCCCTTTCTACTTTTTTTAAAAAAATAGTATTATAGATAGTTAGTTGATTTTCTTAAGTATTGGTTTGCCTCATAAGGTCTTGGAAAGATGTCAAAATGGGAGTTATATAGTAGAGTTAAACAGTTTGGAACTGTTTAAGTCTACCAGTCTGGGAAAAACAAACAAAAACTCCACAAGAACAAACAAAACAAGAAAACAGGCAAAAAGCAAATAAACAAAATCACAAGAGAATGTTCATGTCAGGACTTCTATTCTGAAATTCATTCAGGTAGAATTTATTTTCGTCAAGCCCATGGGAATGTTGTCAATGAAAAGGAAGCCTCAACAGCAGTAGCTGTATTACAAAGCCTCTTCAATAGGGATTTTAAAGCTTGCCTACATAAATTAATGGAAGAGGAGATTCAAGCCTTCAGAGTGGCTGCTGATAGGGTCTTCTGTAAATTTATAGTGGACTTGCCAGTGGAAGACCTGATAATGAAATTGATTCACTTTACAGATGCTTAATATTCTGGAAAAGATCTGTTCTGGGAAAAATCTGAAGCGTAAGAAAGCAAATCCCTAGCATAGGTAAATCAGAGCAATGTTTCTACTTCAGTTACTCCTTAAAACAGGAAGCATTCACTTTGAAAAATCTACTCTAGAGGCATAATACTAATAGGACACAGAATGTTTTATAATGTACAGGCCTGAAATTTATGTCAGCACTGATTATCTTAAAACTGGAAATCTACCAAACTGCTGCAAGAAATTTGTCTAATTAACAAAAATGTACTATTAAAAGGGCAAGTTATCAGAGTGGTTTAGAGATCAGAGGTGAGTTGTATACCTGAAAAAGATTGGAGTTTATATTGATTTACTAAACCAAATCTCAAAAAACAACAACAAAAAAAGCTTGTATATGCTTCAATTCATTCTCATTCTCTTCCCGTTATAAACTGTTCTGTCATCTTCCATGCAAATCTATGTTGTATGCACAATCTTTGAGACTTTGTAAGTGGTGTTAATGCTGTCCCTATTAGCATTTTGTAGTGAGCAGGCTGTCAGTATGGAAATTTGCCTGCAAATGTCAGTGATCCCATGAGGTAACTTCTTCCAGAGAGAGCCTATTAATACTTTGCGCATTAAGAACTCTTTCAAACTGGTGAGGTATTTATAAATTCTTTGTACTGATTGTAAAGCAACTTCAGAAGAAATAAAGGTAAACTTTCTGAATCTCTGTAAAATCTCTCAGTGAAAATACTGCATATCTAACTGACTAGAGTATGACTGCTCTGGGTAGTAATGACATTTCAGGTAGGGTAAAGATGTCTGCTACAGTATACTGAAACAAAGATATTTAACTTCTTTTGTTACATGCTGGACTAAAAACGTTGATTTTTCCTTCCTCAGTAACTATTTAAACATGCTAGACCTACAGAACAGTCCCCTATCTCTGGTACCCTCTGCCCTGTGCTCTTTCTGCTTTTTTGCTCCTTTTCCTCTTAGATGTATTATGTCACCTTATACCTTTGAAGATGGCCCTGCTCTGAGCCAGAGACTGGACCAGTGACCTCCGGAAGTCCCTTTCAACTAAGATTTTTCAGTGATCCTGTGGTTATCTGATAATCACAACTTTTTCTGCCTTCTGGCTAAAACTCCCTGGAGTTTCCTCTAGTATTAAAATCCTCAAATTCATTACAGTTTATGAATACTCTCCAAAATAGATTTGTTCGTCTTTAAGCCTTAACTGTGACCTCTGCCTTCCATCTCCTTTACGTGCTTTTATGTGCTCTTTTTGTATGTGCATTGCGTCCTTCCTTTCATTTATACCACTTTCTAGTCCACATACCACGCAAATTATGTGTGAGAACCTCCCCGATAAATCCTCAAAACCAAAGTTCCTTTTAACCATAGGTATAATATTCTGTAATTGTAATTATAGGATTTTTGTAATGGTGTTGTCTGATGACATTGACAAAGGAAGATACCTAAACAAATTGTAAGCTATATTTAAGTGAGGAATAAAAAATACTAAATTTCTAATGCCTGCGTTGTTGTGCACAATTTCTTGACCTGACTCCAAGAATGAAACAAACATCTTTTTGTGTTAATAATCATACTGCAAAGGGTCTATTGGAGAGAAGATTGCTTCCTTCAGTAATAAGCAAAAGTAGATGAATGGTTCCCTTCTCCCAAATACTTAGTGGACAGAAAAATGTGTCATTCTTTCTCACCTTTGCTTCCCATATCTGTAGCATTTTAACATGCATCAAAGTTTTCCACTAAAGGTGTTTTCTAGATAACAATAGAAACCCTCAGTCTTACATGAATATAATTAAGACAGCCCACTTTAGTCCCTTGGTTCACCTCTTACAAAGACATTCATAGGTCTGTGGTAAAGCTAAAAATAACAACAGTCAAGGAAAACTTCATCAAGAAAATGGAATTTTCAAATCTATAAATGTCTTCTGAGCTTGTTCTTCTAACTTCTAATGCTAATGTTAATTGGGAAAGGAGGTTCCTCTCTTATCTGAGCTAAGTCTTCTGTTGACTTTTTTGATCTCAATTCCCATTTTATGAGGATAATTGACTAAGTTCAAAAAGTGAATTAAAATCATGACATGAACATAGCTATATTAGTTAAAAAGAGAATGTGAAAAATCTGAAGGGAACTTCTAATTCCTAAATGCTTTGGCTAGTATCCTGTGTGAAAACAGAGAAGGACAGATCTCTCCATTCGTCAAAACAAACTTCATCATTCTCAAATATTCTTTCATTGAGAGCCTGCATCACTGGTCACTTTGAAGCCAAGCATGTGTCTAATCAATGCTTTCCAGAATTCTGAGCAGAGATTATTAAAGATGTGACAAATATAAGGCATGTTACAAACGACCCTCTTTGATAGAAACATGGTGTGGATTAATTACGATCAAAGTAACCAGGGCAAATGAGGTTTAGACTATTAATGCTGCTCTCTCTTTTTCTGTTTTCCTTTTCTTCTCATGAACACTCACAGGGACATGAACTTTTAAAATGTCAATCTGTAATACCCCATTTTATTGAGTCTGAAAGATTGACTTTACTGTCTTCTACTGATAACCTCATTTAACTGGTGAACATAAGATGAAGCTTGTCATCACTGTCATCATTGATACTTATATGGACTCCAGAATGTGTATATTAGTTAATTATAAGAAGTTTAAATGCATAACTCTGTCAATAAAATAAAATTACCTTATTACTTAGAAGTAGTAATAGGGGAATTATGGATTGAAAAGAATTGTTGGGCTTTTTTCCCATTTTATCATGGAAAGTGTATTCTCATTGTAAAGATTCTATTTACTGTACTTCTTTGAGAGTGAAATCTTTTTGAGGGTCAGCTCTCATGAAAGTACAGAGTATAGACTAAGACACTGTTGCTTAAACATTGCTTTCTTTCTGAAAAAGCCAGTCTCACTAACTGCTTTGAGAAATAGCATGAGAAACAAGAACTCAAGTTTGGGAAAGGCTTATATGTATCTATGTATTTGTATTTTATTATTGGTTTTGTATTTTATTTTCTAAACTCTTTAAGGAACTGTGAAAAGGAAAAATGCTTTAATATTTTTTGTATTAGATTTAATTCAGTACTGTGATGACACTTTCACATTGATTACAAAGCAATTGATCACTTGTTAGCACACAGTGTGACAGTGTATGATAAATCCAACAGCTGTGTCCCTCTTCAGATCCAGAATAACTTGCATTTGACTTAAGTGACTTAAGACTCATATCATACTTCCCACCCTTTTTAATTACTATTTTTTCAAAACCGTTAATGAAGCACAGCAAACATCTTTTAATATGTTGCTGCCTAAATTTCTGTAGCTATATCTAGCATTCATCTAGTCATTGTGTTAATAAACCACTTTTAAATTAAGAATGTCAGGGAATAATGAGTATTTCAAAGGGCTTAATGCCTCCTTGTGTGTTTTGCAGACAATCCTGGGCTAGTGAGCCATGTTCCAGTTGGTGTTAGAATCCTGGATATCAATGACAATCCTCCAGAGCTTGCCAGAGATTATGATGTAGTCGTCTGTGAAAATGCAAAGCCTGGTCAGGTAACCCTCACAGTTTTGTTTCTCCCAGTGATAAAGAAAAATTACTTTTATAATGTAATATGTCAGAAATTTGATTTGGGGAACACATGCCATAATTATTTTTTATTTCATTCTAGCATTTCACATTTGATTCAACTTTTTAACTGTTAGGCAAAAGGAAGAAAATTCGGGAATTTCTTGAATAGATCTTTCTTATTGCTGCAAAAAAAATACCCAAACTATATTCTGAAAAGGCAAGTGGAACTTTAAGTGATGGAATTTGACAAGCCACTATCCTGAACAAAGTGGATGAAGCAGATTTAACATCTCAGATCGAAGTGCCACATAGTATCAAGGTTTCAAATAAAGCTCACTGAAATGGCTGGTGAACATGGCTGACATCCTCACTCTTTGTATGTTGATTGCCCTTGTCTATGCAGGGTCATTATGGAAAAGATGTTTAATGAGTTTTTCACAACTGTGAGCATGGGGAGGGTCAGAACTGAGAGTAAATAGCTGAATCACATTCTAGCCACTGCTCCTGTGATTGATGCACTTCATTGCAGTACAGGGTTTGACAATTTTAACAAGTGCCTTTGCTTTTCGGTATAGATTGAGTTTTTATTCACCATGGTATAGTAGTTTAGCATTATTGCACACGTTATGTATTTCAGTCATGAGCACATAACTTTCCTGAGGAACATATTACCAGTAATAACATTTTTTTTCATCAAATTGTGAAAAGCAGTGTACATAAATGCATAGTGGTATATTTCTTAAATTTTAAAGCTGAGACTATATAAATACTGTATTTCATCTGCCTACTGCCTGATCAAAGTTATTTTCACTGTAGCAGTGACCAAAAGCTGACACCTAAAGTATAAGAGCATGGCAAGCATGTATGATACTTACCCCAAGTGCTTCCATGGTCTCAGATAATTTTCGTTTCATTTCCTGATCCAAATGTAGTTTCTGTGTTTTTAATAATCCCTTAATAACCATCTTATACGAATATGCCTAGCTTTTCCTACAAGAAACATAATGTTTTGATATCTGCTACCTCATGCAGCAAGGAATTTTGCAATTTAATTGCATGCTTCAATGAGATCTACCATCTCTTTTTATTTTTTTTCCTTCCCTTGCTGTATTCAATCAATATTTACTAGTTCCTGTGTTGAGGGGGAGCAAAAGAATGAAGTTGATCCCTAGTTAGTATCACTGTGCCATGCATAAATCTAGCACATTGCCCCTTAGCTGTCTATTGTCCAGACTGAAGAGTCCTACTTAACTGGAACAAGTCATGATAAAGCCCTTCTAGACTTTTGATCATTCATCTTTTCCTCCTTTAAACTTTCTTCAATTCCTCTCTATTGACCTTGAGAAGGGGAATCAAGATTCAAGATGCAGGTATGCAGTGGTTTATAATTGTTATGATAGTTTATGCTTCATAGTATATGATGATCTCTGCTTTGCTCTTTAGTACTTTCATAGCAATTTCTAACAGTGGCTTTGCTTTTTAACAACTAGTAAGCACTGAATGCAAAGAACTGCTTGCCATAACATCAATATCATTAAAAGTAATAGCTCAGAGATCATCATCGTGTATGTGAAGTTAAGACTTCATGTCTAAGTATAATGAATTTCACCCATTTTTGTCTGACTATTGAGTATCAGAAGGTCTTTAGTGTCAGCCCTTCCTTTTTTCTTCCTTGAACAATTCAGTATCATAAGTAGATTTGGTGGGCTGATAGTTATCCTCTTTATAAGACATTTACTCACTAACAAGTGGCCCAGCATAAACAGGAAATTTCTGTGACTTTCTCTTCTTGTGAAATAGACAATTTATAGAAGAGACCTTCCCTCTTATCTAATGCCCACATAGTTTTCTTCAGTGCTCTTATTGAGACACCTCATTCAAAGTCTTGGAGAATCTAAGTATATAATAAGAATATAGCTTATTAAAGTAAAAATAGTGTTCTGAAAACCTCAAAAGAAGCCAAATATAGAAGAATTAGAATATTAGAATTTGTAAAAGACTGAGGGGGGGAAAAAAAAAGAAAAGATACAATCTCTTAAGCATTATTGCAATTGCTTTCAACTTATTCTGATATTTTTTTTAAATTACATAATTTAACAATAAATGTTGTTATAACCAGCAATAAGCTTAAGGATGCAGCAGTGCTAGCTCAGAAATGCTGTTTTCGAGGGATGCTGTTGCTGGTAAGTAGCTAATGTTTTCTAGCAGTTTTAATTCTCCAATAGTTGCTTTACAAATGGTAATTTATGAGAGAGAACTTTCAGTGGTGCAATAGCATTAGCATTTGCTCCCTATTTGGGTCAGCGTTGTATTTCTCTCTGAGCTACTGTTGCAAGTGTGAATAACTCCTGACCTCTGTAATTCTGCACTTTAACACCGGAGATTAATGGTACCATGAGAGACTCTACAAGCAGTCCTTTAATGTCAAAGGCTGGACCAGCTTGGTGTTGTATACTTTAACTCAGAGGGTATACATGACATGCACCATTTTTTATTTGCATTACACAACATGATTTTAGAAAAAAATGTGACACTATTGCAGTATACAAAAACCAAACCAAAACAAAACACAAAAGTCCATGGGTCTTGCTCAGAAGATGTTACTATCTAGTCTAAGGGAAAAAAAAAGACAATGTTCAACAAATATTAGGGAGGGACAAATAAACAAGAATTGCAGAACAAGGCAAGTGTTCCGTATGCTAAAAAGCATTCCCAGCTGGCTGGTTTGGAATCACTGAATAGGCAGTAAGGTTTTCATCATCTTATGGGAATGCTTCATAAGCTTTGCCCTTAAAAACCAAATTCTGTACTGCTGGGGACATCTGCTTGACTAGGGCTTTCAGGTTGGGCTCCAGCTCTGCACTGTCCTGAAAGAGTCCTTACTTCTTTCCTCAGTGCATCCATTTTGAAATTATTATGTGCACTATAAAGTAACCAGTAGATTGTGATTGGAAGGCTTTTTGTCTTTCCTTGTTTGTTATCAGAAAAGGCTTCTATGAAGAGAATCAAAGTATCATCTAATTGCAGAGCCTCTGTCTCCTGCTTCTTTTTCCCACCACTGTTCTAATTTTTACTTAAAAACCCCAACCAACCAACTGCAACAACAACAAACCCAAACCAAAAATGCCTCAAGAGCTTAAATGACCACCCCTAACGCATGTCAAAAAGAAAATGCTTATGAGAAGATGATCGTTTCCATGATGTATGACAGCTTTAGTCCCTTCGTAATCATATTTTGAGAAGATAGACCAATTTACAACAGATTCCAGGTGAAGCCTGGTAGATATTATATATTAAAGCAGATAAAGCAGCTGTGATTTTATCTTAGTTGGCATTCAGACTTGGAGAATACTGACTTCTAGACATATACTGATTTTGCGAAGGATTGTGAAATTTAGCCAGTGTAGGAAAATGACATTTTGCAATCTTCCACAAAGGAAATCAATGTTAATTGGTAAGGAATACCTCTGCTATGTGTTTGTTGTGTGTATATTTGCTTGTTTATTGATTCAGTTCTAAAAAGGATCTGAGTAGAATTTCACACCTGCTCTCTGTCCTCTGCAATTAGTTCCCCTCAATTCTTGGAATTCCTTTTTCTTGCCAAGTCTTGCCTTCAAAAAAAATGGTATAACCCTTCAGTTTCATTCTATCAGTGTTGTCAACTGAAATTTACTGCAGCTGAGATTATGTGTCTACATTTTTATTTTAATCAGCTTTGGTAAGGTGCCTGTTAATGTCTGCTAATAGGCTATTAAGTAGTTGCAAATTAATTAGAAAAGGGTTAACAGTACATTTGGGCATCAAGAGGACACATAGTTTTGTTTCTCACCTCTGAATGAATGTCTTACAAATCTTTTCTGAAAGAGTGTGAACTTTTTTTAAAAAACATGTTCTGACCTGTCCTATTAAACATACAGTGTTTATTTTCTACATGGAAAAGCATGATTTATATAACATTTGGTGCTGTATTTTTTTCATAAATGAGTGATTTCTGTGAATATGTGTGAAATCAGGGAATGTTGAGTTATACAGTTAGTCTCAAAACCAAGTAATTTTTATATTAGTCTTGTGCACTGAGGCCTTGATCAAAGGTATTTTTGTTGCAAAATTGCATGCTCTTGAAGCAAGATTTTGTAAAATGTCACTGAACGTTTTACGTAGGAGAGGGCAACAGGACAAAAATGCATCAACTAGGCTGTCAAATAAAGGCTGAATGTGCATGCCAAATTGACTTATATTTCTCTGAGAAACAGCATTGAGGATTTATCAATATTTCATAGATTAATTTTTTTATTATGGTCTTATCTGAACATTTCACATCTATATATTGTATTTAACAGTATTTTTAGTATTTGAATAATAACAGAAATTCATTCTTTTAAACATATTCTTCCATCACCCTTTTTTTTTTTCTTGCCTCACCTCATACCATTTCAATATTATGAACTACATATATATAGATAAGAAAATCTTTTTTTCTTTTTTTTTTGCCACCTTTGCAAAATTCAACAGTGAACAATTAGCTTTTGCCAAACTTTTAACTAATATTGCTATGGCTTTGATAAACTGCACGATTATAGATGTTTCAGATTGTTTAAGATTGGTCTTACTCTGCTACACCTCAGCAAAAAAAAAAAAGTATTATGACAAACTCTTAAACTATTCTTAGCAACCATCATAGGTATTGCTCATTGTCTCAGGTGTGTTTGGTCAATACAATGACTTTGTTGTATATAGTATGTAGAATAAGTATTATGAGTTGTCATGGCGTAACCCCAACTGGCAACTCAGCCTCATGGAGCCACTCACTCACTCCCCCACAGTGGGATGAGGGAGAGAATCAAGAAAGTAAAAGTGAGAGACAGTTTATAGGTAAAGCAAAAGCTGCATATGAAAGCAAAGCAAAATAAGGAATTCATTCACCACTTCCCATGGATAGGCAGGGGTTCAGCTATCACCAGGAGAACAGGGCACCATCACATATCACAGTGGTGACTTTGAAAGAGAAACACCATCGCTCCAAACATCCCCTTTTTCCTTATTCTCTCTCCTTTGTATGTGAGCCTGACACCATATAATCTGGAATATCTCTTCAATCAGTTGGGGTCAGCAGTCCTGGCTGTGTTCCCACACAATTTCTGCACTCCCAGCCCCCTTGCTGACAGGGTGGTACAAAAGCAGCAGAAAAGATACGACATGGTGTAAGCACTGCTCAGCAATGACAAAAACATTCTGTGTTACCAACACTGTTTCTAATGCAAATTAAAACCACAGCCCCATACCAGTTACTGTGAAGAAAATTGACTCTAGTGCAGCCCAAACCAGCACATGGCTTCAAAATACATTTGTTTTTCTTCTCATATGTGAATGGAGGTAGGGAGCTGTGTGCTGTCTTTCAGTTTTAAAACAGACCAAACCACTTCAGTCCGTACTGTTTATGCTTTATGTGCAGTTCAGACAGACTGCAACTGAACACTGAACAGAAAAATTCTCATGAAAAAAGCAATTTCCCTCCCCCTTTTACATTTCCTTCAGGATATCTGTCAGCTCTGTGCAGCAATTTGTGTGGGCTTCACTGCCTATATCACAAGAACAACCTTTATTGGATTCCTCTTTAGCACTTGACTTTCAAGACCCAGAATGAAAATTAATCTGAGGTGGAAACACTGTTTGGTCCCATATTACAAAAGCTTAGATTAATTTTAGTTGAAAGTAAATTTCAAAAACCACCAGGGCTTTTGAAGGCAAAGGCCTGCCTTTCAAAAGTACCTCTCTAATATGTTGCTACATCTAGTTCTGTTCCTTTTTGGGCAAACTAGACTAAAACCAGGAGTGGCTGCTGCTCTTCCTGTTCTCTTCTTTGGCAATTTAAAACTGACTCTTGACAGGAATTTTAAGTAGAAATGTGGTGTTATATACGTGCCACTTTGGATAATTATTTTTCCCAACCAATATTGACGTTCATCGAATTATTAGGATAACAAGCAGATGATGCCTCACATTACCATCCTGGTCCAGCCTGTCGTTTGGCTCCATAAAAACTGATGTTTAGCTAAAACTGTATTTCATAAAGTCATCAGGATGCAATGCAGATGGTGATAATCTCTGTACCAGGTTCTGACAATATCAAAACATCAGATAGTATAGATCCTTTAGATGCTTCTCTGAAGTGTGGTTCCTAAAATATTTCAAGCTAGAGAAATCAAGCTAATGGCCCAGTTGTTTCATCTGTTGAATTTAGCAGCAGTCAAGTAGAAAATTAAAAGGTAAGCTTGAGTGTACTGCTGAGGTCAGGTGCTATATGGGTCAAGCTCACATTTTAACACATTCACTGTTAATTTTTATTTCAGGTAATTCAGACTATCACTGCAACTGACAAAGATAACTCTGCAAATGGAGCAAGATTCCATTTTTCACTTGATGAAGGGCTTTCTTTGAATCCCAACTTTACTCTAAGGAACAATGAAGGTAAATCAAACACATAAATCTCAAAGAAATGTGTCTCTTTTTTCTGGGTTGACTTAAGTGAACAGAACAGTTTCCATGCGTTCTTGACAGAAAGGGAAAACTGTAATATCACTGAATTGTAAGATATGAAGGACATGCATATACAATGTATTACAAACTACAAACAATCAGATCTTGCATTTTATTTTTATATTCCACTTAATTTTAACGTATATACTTCATACCTTCAGGAATGTTTTTAAAAAGTAGATTAATGAAAGAGATGTTGGCAATTTGGCCTATTTTTGGGTGAAATAAGGTACTGGGTACTGTCAAGGTTATTGCCAGTTATTGCTTGGAGGAAAAAATAAAAATTTAAGGGTCATAAAATTTGGAGTTCATGCTTACTTTTACAGATATGACATCAAGAGCAGGTCCTTCAGTGCTCCCTGATTGATCGTTTATCACTTCATGCCCTTCTGAACAAAGTGTGCCTGCAAATAGCAATAAGAAATTCATAGCAGGTAGATCCAGACGGAAAAAAGCCTTTAGAGTCACTAACCCAAGTGTTTCTGAACGTTTCTTGAATCAAAGTACCCCCCAAGCTTTCCAAAACCCAAATTAGCCTTACTCTTGGTTGAGTATTGATTTGTGGTCTTCATTTTTCAACCTGATGGAAATAGGCTTGAACCTTAAATGTTTTTCTGAGTTTTCATCTTGTGCTTTTGTGTATGTGTGTATTGTGTGGTATGCCTGCATGGAAGTGTGGGGGATTGGCTTTATTTTACAGTTATATATTTGCAGTAATGCCCTGGAATACCTTCGGAGGTCTTACAGATCACTAGACATCTGTAATGTCTGAGAAGCATTGACTCTATCATGGGTACATATGGTACATGCAGTGATACTGAAACTATTCTTTGCAGACTTTTTTATCTGTCTGTAAAATCTTTCAGGGAAGGACACTGTATAATATTCCTGAAGAATTTTTTTCCAAAATTTAGCTATATTTACAGCATTAAAAAAAAAAATAATTAAGTAATGCTATTTGTTTGGACTAGGTTAATGTATTTCATCTTCTAGTTATAAAAGCGCTCAATAAAATATATATCAATATTAAAAAATAATAGTAAAATTTGAAGGGCTAATTCATACATTAAAAGTATTCCTTAAGTGAGACTTCAGCCCTTTTTCAGATTAGTGTATCAATCCCACTCAGTCTGTGGCAAAAGCCAGACAGTTGTTCCTGAAATAAAGGAGGTGTATTTTTGTGTTTTAGTCTAAGTTTCAAATAAACGTGTTGAGTATTGGACTGCAGTCTCATGTGGAAGACCATGAACATGTTAATTTCAGTACAAGATACTAATATCAAGATATGCTTTTGAATAACTCTATTAAAACGGTGGTTCACAATAAAGTAGACATTTTATGATTTTGAACATATTTTAATATGAATCTTAATTATATGTATTTATTACTACATGTATTATTTAACTACATGGATTCATAAGAGTGTGAGAACTTCTAATAAATCTTTGATTCCACAGTGTCACTCTTTGAATAGAAGTGTGCAGCAGTAAGTACCTGCTGTTTTCTTGTTCCTTCCCCAAGAACAGTGAGCAATGAGTTTAGAACCAACATCAGGAAGCAATGTTTGGACTAACCTAAATTGGATTTGACAGGGGGAAGTAGGGGAAGGAATTGAAAAGGGTGTCTTTTAAGGTAAAGGCCTATTGAGCATTATGTTTTTATTTCACCTAAGGAGTACAAAAGTATGCAGTTCCTATAGCATCTTGCATAGAACTTCTCACACATACAGAGACTTCGAAAGTATAACTTCCAAATTGCCCATATAATTAACACAATTATAGTTTAACTAAAATAATAACAAGAAATTTGTCTTAAGAAAAATGCATTTTTACTGCTCTGCTTGGCACATGACCCTTTGAATGTGCTGCTTAAGCACTGCTCTTTATTGGGACCTTTTCTTTGTGACACATTCTATACATAAAATACCAGTGAAACGTTTATGCAGTGCATTCACAATATGCAGTTATCTAGAATTCTCAACTTTCATATTTGTCATCTATTCCTATTCAAAAATTGAATTTCTGTTGCTTTTTTGTCTAGGAAATAGCTGAGAGAAAGTGGGCAGAAAAGGCCTTCCTTATGTCTATGGCAAGTGTGCACTGTTGAAAACTCATGTTTTTGAGCATCAGCTCTTAAAAATAAATCAGAATTCTCTTAAGACAGCTGCTATTTTTACATCTGGATTTAGTAATTCTAAAGCTGACATTCATTAAGAGTTTTATTTGTTTCTTTGCTATGTTAAGTTTTAAAGGAAAAAACTACAGAAATTGCATTAAGAGAGTTTTCAATAATATTTTGCAGAATGATGAAAAGCAAATTCTTCATGTCACATTGAAAGTGGTAGTCAGTAGTAGTTGTATCTGTCACTGCAAAACTATATTTCTCTTGCAGTCATCCTCAAATCCAGTCATCTTCTCCTTTTATTTCTTCAGGACAAAGGTTTCATTTCATAAAAATCCCACTAGACATTTTCTTCCCTTGTTTTCATAACCAAAACAACAGTTATTTTCTTTGAGTCTAAATAGACTTTTGCAGGAATGTTCCCCCACTGCCTTATTATCAGTACACTCCACAGCAGTACATTGGATCTTCAAATATTAATGCTTGTATGTATGCACTTTGACTGAAATCCAGGGCTTGCACAAGCATAAGATTTTGTAGTTTGTCCCTATCTACCTGTATAAACTGCAGCAATGTACAATCTCAGCATGTGTATGATTCAGGTCAATAATATTCTGGCTTCAGCAGACAAAATAGGTATTAAAGCCTCAGTTCAGAAAATTGATCATATGACCAGTTAAACTTTTATCTCATGAGCCTGAACTTGTGCTTTTTCTAAATAAAAATATCCACTATGTTAAATCTCCATTCTTTGAATATTCACCCTCATAATGCAGAGCTTAAAACTTTCAGTGAAATGTGAGTCAGGAGACAGTCAGAGGGCTATACCAAATATGCAGTCCAGCAGAACTTAAGAGTTGCTTGGATCACCTTCTGGATTCTGCTTGTGTTACAACTTTCATTTTAAAGAAAAAAAATGGGAAAGACAGAACATGATGCTATTCCCCTACTGGATTCTTAAGGTACACGAGATTATTTGTTGCTATTTCAGTTTTAGTACATATTGAAAAAATACTATTCAGGGAGAGTCAAAGCTTAAGAATACAAGAGAAGAGACAGCAAAATTATGCAGTATCTGTACTCATGTAAGCAAGACAGGACAAGAGCTATACAAAGAAAATGCATTAATTTATAATAATTTCCTGAAATTTTAGACCACAAACCCAGGGAAGATGCCTTTTTGTTTGTTTGTGAGTTGTGCTCACAAAGGTCTTTTAATGAAAACAGGGTTGTTTACAATTTATTCTGCCCAGAAAAATGTTGTGATTTCTTTTAAAACCTGGATAGCCAAGTACTTTTTGGGCTGTGCTTTTATTTTGTAGATCAGATGCTACATAACTCATTTCACTGTTGTCTGTGTTCTCCTTTCTTTGTTTACAGGATGTTGTCATAGATGATTTTTTTAATCATTTTTCCATTTGTATGTAATATCTCAAATTTACACTTTTTGCCTAATCAGAAATATCTGCTTTTGCATATCCCATTAAAAACTTCCTGGGGCAACATAGAGATAAAACCATCTTCTCTTGGGGAATCAGAGTAAAGATGACAATTCTTTACAGCAGTGCTGTTTCTATGTACTGAATTTTAAAATTATAATTTTTTTAAAAACATTTTACACTGAAAAAATCATATTTTTCTAGATGCTTAAAGAACAGTGCATGCATTTGTCAAAATTTATTAGTTTGATGGAAAATGTGTGTGAACATGCCATTATTAAGACATTCCCAATCATTAATATATAGACAAACATATTTGCTTAATCTATCACTCTCCAAGTTTTAAAAAAAATAAAAATCATTCTTTCTTTCTGCCTAATTTGTTACTTCTTAGAGACCTCTTTCAGAAGTTTCATAATACTTTCCAGGAGCTGAAAATACGATTGAACCCTCAGAGAACAGTTCACTTAGAACATTTAAGAATCCTTATGCACTGTAAAGCACTGTTTTGCAGGTGCCATTTTTTATCATAAGCTATGCAGTCTACCATGGATGCTCCAGTGGGTATTGTAGATTTCCTGGACAGTAAGGGTTTATGCAGATGCTAAGCATATTCACCCAACGCTGCCAATAACATTTGTGCATTCTCTTACTTTAATAAATGGAGACTGCTGACTTCTCATAGCAGACTAAGTTTACCTTACTTTCAAGGAAGAACAACTCCTTAGAGAATGCTTTGCATTTGTTCTCCTCTCCTTTTGTTTCTTGAGAACAAAGATTTCATATCACAAGAGTACTTGCAATTTATTTTTCCCCTTTGCCCTCTTATCTCAAAGATCTGGCCTTTTGATTATTACCCGGTAGTGGAGAACATTCTGGAATTGGGATAAAAGTATGCCATTTTTCTCGTACTGTCACTTTGGAGATTCTTTTTTTTGTAATGTTATGTCAGAAGATACATTAGTACACACAGAAGCAGATATGTTGTTTTCTGTAAAATTTGGAGCACAATATGTTCAATGGCATCTATATAAAATGAAATTCGGAATCATGCCTATGATACATAAGAGTTGTTTGGATCACCTTTTCCCCTCTAACACAGATCAAAAAATAGTAAAAATAAATAAAAAAAAGATCAATTTTACTCATCATTGCTGTTCTTTAAACAGAGAGCAGCATCCAGAGAGTAATTGATCCCATCCCAGTAGAATTTTAGAATTTCCTTACAGAATCTTCTGTTTCTCTCTCTGCCCTTCTTGTTTCCTACCATTGTTGCACAATGCATCTACAGCAGGCCAGGGAACTGACAGTAGGGCTTTAAAGCTGCAAATAAGCATGACAGATTCCACCCCATGTTTTAGTTTTTCTAGAATGTCTGAAGCGGCATTTAAAATGATCGGGTTGAAACCCCCAATTTACAACCCAACATGAGGGGGGCAAGAGCTACATAGTTCTTGCCCACATTTACATCAAAGCTTGGTCTGGTTATGTAGTACTGCAAGATTCTAGTGACCTTCCATGAAATATTATCTGTAAAGAATGCAAGTTGAAATGAGAGAAATTATATCTGAGAAAGTGCGAAGTCAAGCATTACACATGGTGATTGCAAGTAAATCCACAGAAGTGCTGTTACTCTGAACAGATTGAATGTCTGAGTAGGTATCGCAGAATCAACATATGAAAGTTAAAAAAGAATTCTACCATGAGTACAACAGACAGACAGAAAACCAGGACTAGCTACTGCAGAGAGAGATATTTTTTCTCTTCAGGCATCTGAACATCTTTGATATTTTTTTGATTTAAAGAAGTTGGCTCTAAGATTCATCACACAGGTATGTTCGTGCAGAGTGTATAGGTTCTTACATTTCTTTTCAGACCTGCAATCTGTTGGTGTTTCACAAACCAAACCTAAGCAAATAACTATATTTTAGTCCCAAAAAGTCTTCTATGTTTCTTTTCATTTTGCTACCCACTGAACACAAATACCCACTGAAAAAGCAATAGCTTTTTGCCCATTGGCAATAGCTTTGAAGCCAGCACAAAAGAGAAAATATTTACAAGAGCTATCAGTAGAGAAATGGAACAGAAATGCCTATCAATATAGTCCACATAAACAAATTAACTGCTCTAACTTTAGAAATGTAAGAAATGCAAATATTCCAATATATTTTCTTTGAGTTTAATTAGTTTATGACTTCTCAGAAAATTTATAGTAGTTGGACTGCTGATATAATCAGAACTGAAAATTGAAACTTGCCTTAAGATATAAACAGGATTTTACTCTATTTTTTTAACTTCCATTTCTCTTGTCTCTGCTTGTAATGTATAATGTGTCAAAGGAATTCTCAAATTGTGAATAATAAATGAACATCCTCTGAAGTGCTCCAGTAGTCACTTTTCATAGTGTTATCATTGTGTCTCTGCTTCCTTTGTTTTCCTATGCCCTCCTTTCTTTTCTTAGTTCAGAAACTCAATGTAAAAAGGTGGAGATGATGGAAAAATCACTGTGATAACATCCAGTGTGCAGTCTGGCTTAGTAAACTGTCATATCTTTGAAGTGTGAAGAGCTTCTGCATTAGAGCCATGAAGAATTTCCCATGCATAACCTCAAACTCACTTGAAATGAATCTTAAATTCTAGTTGCTATATCTGCAAAGAACAGCCCAAATATGAGAAAGTTTAGATAATTAAAAAGTTTAGATGCAATGGGCATCACAAGGAATTGGATAAATAAATATTTCTTTCCCTGTGTTAATTTTGCTTAGATGTCAGTCCTTTCACCTCCAGTGAGTCCAGGCTTTTATACTCCTCAGAGGTGAAATTCACCATCTAAATCTGTTGAGATACAAAGGTCTTTCCTTCCAGTCCTAGAAGAATCAGATCTCTAGTTCCATCATCCTAGTACTACTGTTGCTACCCTGTATGTTTGTCTTCCCTGTCTATCTGCTCTATCTGTTTTCAGATAGCAAAGGAATCTCTCAATACATAATCTCTCGACTACCTTTCAGGCTACTACTGTCGATATACCTTTTTTTACCCCTTGAGTAAACTCTTTCCTAGGTCATCACTGTCTGTCTTTATACTTGGCTTCATGTTACTTTTACAGATTGTGAGATTTTCTGGTTCTGTGCTATGATCCTAGCTCCTTTTTCATTGTTTACATTCAAAGGAATGTAAACAATTAAAATTTTAAACCTTAGAACATCAGAATAGTTGTCAGGTTGTAGTTGATAATGAAGTTTGGCTAATTTTTTTTTATCCGTTCATTCTGTTAGCCTACCTTTACATATGATTGTCCTCAAGAGCTCTGACTGGAACATTAGAGACGTGATTTCTGTATTGTGGTAACATGACTAGCTTTGATCATTTTTTGCTATCCTTGATTCTCAGTGACGTTTGGAAAATCAGTTTCCTTTATGGAAAAAATGTTAGATGTCTTGTTTATAAAATATTTTAAGAGATTTAATGAGAAAGGAAAAAAAAAACAAACAAACCAGTATGTGGGAACTCAGTTGCTTTCCAGTATTTTATTTATATGTACACACAGTGCACTAAGAATTACTGTATGTAAATCTCCAATAGAGTAATAGTGAGAATTAACATCTCCGATTATACTGGGAACAGAAAATTTCTGTGCCAGTACCTGAAAGATTGTGATCATACATTTTATTTGTATTAAAATCTGTGAAACTGCATTGAAGGAAAAGCTTTACATTGTTTCTTTGAGAATGCTTGTACCTGGATATATTATTGCAGAAACTCCTGGATATATGTCATGCAACATCTGTTTCTACAGATGTTACTGGTTATTACTCAAGACAATACAAATACAAATTCACCATGACAATTCTTGGAAATTCAAAATGTTATACTGAGTCCTTCTTTTACTAAAATTATGTTTTATAATAATATTTAATTGTATGATGTTGACAGTACAGGAAAAACAATTTAATGTTGAAAGAATAAATATTACATTGAAAGAAAAAAATGTCATTGTTTTCAATTTGTATTTATTTTGTGCAGTATAAAAATGTCAGTTCCTTTTTTGGCAAGACCTTCCACCCCAGAGAAAGATGGTTTAATTATTACAGCTTTTTTGCAGATTCTTTTAGTGTAATATTTGAATTGTATAGTTTGTCCATTTTGTCACTTTTGTCTCTTTTTTTTCTTGTAGCTTTTATTTTTTGTATTGACAATGTTTCTTCCGTCTATCCACATAACCATGTTATTGTCATAGTATACATGCTTATATCTCAATGCTCATTCCTTTACATCTTTGCCAGTAGTCTCTGTGCTAAAATCCTTTCATTACTGCAAGATTCCTGCTCAGGAATCCTCAGTTTTTCTTCATTATATTCAGTCTCTGATGCTTTTGTTGTCAGCCAGCACTTTCATCACTGCTTCTGTAACTGTGGTGATACCTCATCTTTCACTCTTTTTTAGAGTTGTGTCAGAGGATGGAAGGAGGGGGCTATCCTTTCCTACACAGATGTGAATACTGGGTCTTTTTTGGATATTGGCCCAGAAACATTCACAGGGACATTTTTTTTTTTTAGGATTTTCTTCTTATATGCACAAGGTAGCTTGTGATGGGTTGTTTTTTGTAGGCCTTCCTCGGTAACCAGGGTCAAAACCTAGAAAGTATTCCTTTCCATCCTTTTACGTAATCAGGTGTATATAAGGCGAGGGAGGAGGTGTTCTTTCTCTCTTTTGCTCTCTTTTCCTTCTTGGGTTAACTCGCTGACAGGCTCTCGGTGTTTAGGCCTGGCTTATCTGTGTTCAGCGAGGCCTGCTCCGAGGGCTGTTTGCCTGGGCCGGCAGCGAAGGTTAAGAATCTGCTTTTCCTAAGGAAAGTAGTGAGTTTATACTATTGTGTTTGTTACTTACTGAGTTAATTTCTAAGTTTAGATTGTATATATTTGTTTGTCTCCTTTCCCTTTTTGTCTCCCTCTCCCCTTTCCCTTCCCCTTGTCCCTTACTGGGGTTGTGTGGGGGATGCCCTGAGACTGAGCCCCATTCTGTTGGCACTCTGGCCGCACTACCTGCGTGTCCGTGGCCGTACCGAGAACCTGCCCCGTGGCGCCTGGGGCTGCGCCCGGCACTCTCTGCCCGCGGTCTGGGGACTTTCCTGTGCTTGGCCTAGCGAGCAGGTCTTCAGTGCATGCCCCAAACAACCCCAGTAAATGTTTGGAGCTTGTAGGCACCATAACAGAAATAGAGCTTTAAGCAGAAATGAACAGCTCCTCTTACTGGGGGTTATAACGCTTTCTGTCACCTTTTGGATTTACCACTGTAAGATCTAAGAACCTTTTCTTTTGTGGTGAGAGACATGACAGTTGTTAATATTACTGCTTAACTCGTGAATATTTTGTCACTTACTACCAATACAGAATTACATTATAAACTGAGTCCATGAACATATCCCTAGGTCTTTAAGGTATTTCCAGATAATTTTCTTGTGTGATTGTTACCTTCTCATTTGTTGCAACTTGAAATATAATTCTCCTTAGAACTGTGACTTCTTTGAAATTGCTTTCTTTTTCTGTTGATTAAGCACTTGTGCTAAAAAGTGCATATGGGAATTTTGCACTTCCCTCATGACTTCAGTGGGATTTCTAGGTGTCTCGTCAGACTAGATTATAGTGACAGTATTGGTACTGAGGGTAAAAAGAAAGAACAGCCCACAGTGTTACACAGGAGTGTGACTGTTGTCTTTCAAAGAAGCTTAATAAAGCAGGTGATATACATAGCATTTAGCCCTGTATCTCCTCTGGACCCTGTATGGAATCCAATGAAGCCCAGATTTCATTATCATGTTTTTTTTCTCTTTTGAATTTATGGAATAATGTGCAAGTTGTATTTCAGTCAAACAAAATAGTGTTATCCTGTCACAAAAGGAATTTGTGTGCTAAGTGTGGTGTGGTGTGGGCAGCATGAGGCTATTTAGGGCTGCTTAAGGATCCACAGGCTGTTGAAATAATGTTGAGGCACTGAGAAAAGTGGGAGGAAACAAACCTGGTGCACTGTTGTTCATCCTGGCTGCTGAGAAATGTCCCTGGTGTATCTTAATAACAGTGATTGTGGTTGGGTGTCCTAGTTGTCCCAGACCAACAAAATACCAGAGAGAGTGCTAAAATTCATCAGTGTGAACAGTTGGTGTTCCAGAGGTCATACTCCCTAGTCTTGTTTTGTTTAACAAAGAGCAATGAGCAATTGCAGGACATAAAAAGAGATTGCTAGAGAAGAGGTCTGCTAATAATCTGTAATAAGTTGCATTTAAAGGAAGAGAAGCAATTATAAATTGAATTCTGAAAAACTAGAAAGTCAGTGGAGTTTTTCGTGCACATGGAGGAATTGATGATATGAATCTTTTCTCTGAACGTAGAAAGGCAGAAGCAGCGTCAGCCCCTTACATATACTGCAAGCATTTACTTCTTTATATGCAAAATATGCATTCATTAGAAATTCCCTACTAATCACAGATATGTGAGGTTTTTTCTGCTCTTGGGCTGTATCTAGAGCTCAGTCTCCCACTCCTGACAGCTGACAAGCAGATGAAGTGAAGATCATTTTATAGTTGATGGTGGTTTCCTTCTTTGAAACACTGAAGATTTTATCTGTAGGGCTTACAATCTAGCTATCATAAAAAAGGTGGAGCAATCAAATGTACAAGATATTATTAAAATTAAAAAAAAGGCCAAAGTTTTTGGTTTTTGTTTTTTTTTTTATATATGCAGCATTATATAGGCAAAAGATAAAACAACTGCTTACTTGCCTACTGATTATACCCATACATGTGTTGAAAAATGAAGACATACAGGCAACCTACCTCTTTATAATCTGTGTTCCATAAGATTATTTATTTGTTTTAGAAGTATTATATTTATATATTATATTATATATATAATAGATCCTTTAGATTGTTCATTTGCAGTATTTCATTAAATTTAGAAGACCATGCATGTATTAAAAAGCAAGCTGGTCACATTTTGAGAAATAGGACTTGGAAATGTTCATGTATCTTAGCATTAGCCTGGTAGAATCTAGCAAGATGGGTCAAGGTGATCTATATGTATAGCCTTATCTTATATGTATAGCCTTATCTGCTTAGTCTATTATAGGAGAGATTATTTTAAATACAATAAATATATTTTGAATTTCAATAATATCAGGCTTGATTTCTTCAACCAATCAACAAAACACTTTGCTCCCTACTCTAATTTCAGAATAATGTAGAAATAATTTATTTTTTAACTGTAAGATAATGGAAAGAATAAGCATTAATAAGAATACCACAGTATGTTTTTATAGAATGTCACAAGTCCAAATCAAGCAATATGGAAAAAAGCTGAACTTTAAGGGAGTTTTTTCTAGAAATGAAAGAAATAATTCTGCATGTCATATGCTATAGGTATACAGGAATAATTTCCACAACCCTATATTTTTAAAAAGCCCAACTAATTTACTGATCTTTTAATCACCTCTGTGTTGGGGCCCTATCCTCATTTGTGCTTGTAAGTGCTCTTGCAATGTATGTGTAATAAACATTGGGTTCTCCCAGAGTAATATGTGCCAGATGGACCTGTAGGTAATAATGGTGAGAAAAGCTTATGTTACTGTCTCGTTTTTGCTTACTTACCTTTAACCTCCATTAGTTAGAACATGTAATATCTGCTTTTTTCCCCTTCCTTTGCCTTCCCTTCCTCCATCCCCTTCCTCCATCCCTCTCCCCTTCCCTCTTCCTCCTGACCTCTTGACAGCATGGAGTTTTGGCTACTGTCCTTTCTGATGTTTTCTGCAAGCTCACTAGAACTTTAAAACCTGTCACAAACAGTAAAATATGGAAGTCTATTTTAGCTTTTACCAAAGACCTTTTAGCATTCTTCTGAGAATAAAGAGGATTTTGTCCACAACACATATCTTCAGAATTCCAGATATTTAAATTGAGGACTGTTCATATACTACCAACAGAATAAAATGGGATTAAGGCACTTGCAAACTGGACCCCAAATGTTTGCCAAAGTTCATTTGGATTCTAATAAAAAGAAGAGTTTTAAATAATTTTATTTATATCATGCTAATTAGTTTCCACTGCCTCTTCTCTTTCCTCTGTTTGCCATAGAAGTTTCCAGCAAATTTTAATTCTAAATTGTGCATTTTCACAGGTTGGGACTGCCTGGTTTTAAGATGCCCCATGTTTCCACTTGGTGAGAAAAAAATAGCCAATAACATTTTTTTTCCATTTTTTTCCTTCATTGAAATGCCATTCTGGTTATAATATCGAAGATAATACAGCCAGTATCCTGACAAGACGAAGGAGATACAGTCGTACCACTCAAGACACCTATTACCTCCCAGTTTTGATTTCCGATGGTGGAGTGCCCCCTCTCAGCAGCAGCAGTACCCTCACCATTCGGGTTTGTGCATGTGAGAGAGATGGACAAGTGAGAACTTGCCATGCTGAAGCTTTCCTCTCCTCGGCTGGCTTGAGCACAGGAGCTTTAATCGCAATCCTGCTCTGCGTTGTCATTCTTCTTGGTAAGCCATTTTCAATATTAAGTAATGAGCCTCCACTGGGTCTCTGAATGTGACAGGACAGAAATTTTGAATATGCTATGCCTTTGAACCAGTTGCTGCCTGTTGGTAGAAGGCAATTAGAAACACATAGCTGTGATTAGGGGGAAAAGGTTTAGCTAAAATTAATAGGGGAAAATGCCTTTAAAGTACATTCATGAATATCTGAAATCCACTAGAAATTATTTTTCAGAGGTTATCAACTAATTAGCACTGCAGATCTTTTTTCTGTAATTTGGAAAGATTTCAAAAAACAACTGACTCTAATTCCATGTCTAGAACAGTGTGAAAAATGATAGAAAAGAGATGAGGGAAGCTTTTTGAAATCCAATGCACTGCAAGAAGCACCATTAGCACTTGTACAAAAGTCATTCCTTAATTACTTTTGTGGGATAAACTGACAGCAATATACAACATAATCCATGGGCGAGGGACATATGAGACTATAAGGTGACCCGTAAAATAAATGCCATTGCAAGTGCATTTTCTCTTGACCGTTGGTTGTGGGGTTTTTTTTCCCCAGACCAATTTGAATTTTACCCATTAATTAATATTGGGGGGAGGGAGTGTTAAGTTTTTTTTTCTTTTTTTTCTGTCATAGACACAACTTGATGCATACATCTCTGTGCTACGCAAGTGCTTTTCTGCATTCTTATAGACATGGCAAGAAATAATGGTAATTGCTATGTGATTCATATAGGAGATTTTGAGTTTGGTTTTTTTTTCCCAAAGACTCTTTTCAAAATGTTCTTTTTGACATTTTCCAAAGACTACTTTCCTTGCAGTTAACTTAAGAATTTCCTTGCCAGAATGCTGTTTTAAAATATATAGTAATGCATTTAGATTATAATTTTGTATTTTGTTATACAAAATTAAATATTCATAAGAGAAAAAATAAACTTTTTGCATGTTAATTCAATTTATATGCTAAATACTGGTTTTAGTGAACCACTGAAAGCCCTGGACTATGCTTCTGAAAAGTGTCAGCTCTGGTAACTGATTTCTCATTTGCTTGGAAGAATCTTATCTCCATATATGTCCTTTATGAGATCCCTAATAATCTAAGTAGAAGATGATTCCAAATACCAATATTAGCCTGAAAATGTTATACCTCTCTATTTTTGACTTACTGTCTGCTATTTCTGTAGCATATTCAGATGTAAACTTTAAACCCACTCTAATATGTGCAGTTTTCTCTTTAGCAATTGTGGTCCTTTTCATCACCTTAAGACGTAGCAAGAAGGAGCCCTTGATCATTTCAGAAGAAGATGTCCGGGAAAATGTTGTGACATATGATGATGAAGGTGGCGGAGAGGAAGACACAGAAGCATTTGACATCACAGCGCTGCGGAATCCATCTGCTGCTGAAGAGCTAAAGTATCGGAGGGATGTTCGTCCTGAAGTGAAGCCTGTGTCCAGACATCATCTCTCCTCAAGCCTTGACAGTATAGATGTTCAGGAGTTCATTAAACAAAGACTGGCGGAGGCTGATCTGGACCCCAGTGTGCCCCCATATGACTCCCTGCAGACATATGCCTATGAGGGTCATAGGTCAGAAGCTGGATCTATTAGCTCTCTGGATTCAGCCACAACACACTCTGACCAGGATTATAATTACCTTGGAGACTGGGGACCGGAGTTCAAGAAGCTAGCTGAACTCTATGGGGAAATAGAATCAGAAAGAACAACTTAGTTGTAATTCCCAGAAAACAGAAGTTCCTAAACAACTGGACATACAATGACAGCAACGGTAACAAAAACGGTGAATACAGTACTTGGAACTCAGTACGTTGTATGCAGTTACTGTAGAACAAGTGCCCTTTTCATATTTGAAACTGGGTTCTCCAATTGGAAGAAAATCAAATTTTGAAAAATACAGAAAAAAGAATCTATTGTCCCTTCTGTATTTTTTTTTTTAAATTTCTCAATAAAGTCTGTGGTACTGTATCTGCAACAATACCTAAAGTAAAGCCAAGCAATGACATTTTTATTGCAATATGCGTAACATCTCGGAGCTACAGTAAATTTATGGTCATGTCTGTTTAAGAAGATAGCTAATGGAGGAGCTAATCTATTGCAGGTGGTTGTGGTGCTGCATTCCTAACTGTGCTCTAGGCCTTGTGATCCCAATGTGAGGTAGCCAGTGGGGTTTACTATCAGTGTGAGAAGTGCTACCAGTCTGTTTCCTTTACAGAGGTGATAAGCCACACCTGTCCTCTTAAATAAATGGGCCTTTGATGATTTAATCTTATTGAATTAGCAAATTGCATTGAAAAGCTGTCATTTCATTATGTCCTTCATAATCTTGTAATCCATAACCAGCTAATAGTTGGAGGGCATCCTTAGCTGTAGCTCAAACACGGCTCTATCCCATAACCCCAGACCTGCTCTGTTGCTGTGTGCTGAAGGAACTGTTTTTTCCAGCGTTGTGTTTTTTCTTTTTGTCTTTTCATGGGAACATCGTTCATTTATTTAAATGGAATGGGCCCAAAGTAGTCTTTATGCAGCAAAGCAGATGACATGTAGGCTCTTTCAATAAAAACAATGGCAGCACCATTCAACTATGCAGTTGTTTGATTCACTGTGCTTCACTGTAGAGCTGAAGCTTTTAAGTCTTTTGCTGGTCTGAGTCCAGGAGCTACAACAGTCAGTTTAAAACACAGAGTTCTTAATCATAATGTCTTTCTATTTCTGTGTGTGACTAAAAGCAAAATAGAGCTGCTGTTAGGCCACTGGAATAGAGAAAAATTGAAGCAAAGCTAGTAAGATGATGTGGTGTTTTGTTTTTTTTTCTTTTTAGTTCAATCTAATGATAATTATTTATCTTAGAGTAATTTTCACCTAAGCAGAACAAGGGTTTTTTTTCCCCTATTTCAAGCATCATGGGAACAGGAACATTTTAAGTCAGTGGAGGAAATGTACCATTATTGTGGTTCCTATGGATTAAATAAAATAATTTCTCATGTTAGCTTTTATAGCATTGCAGAATTGCTAAACAGTTCTGCTTGACACTGCAGGCTGCTTAACATCTCATCTATCAGATTCCTATTTTTCCTTTGCTTTGTTTGAATCTTTGACCTTTTTGTTTGTGTTTCTTCTGATAACACTGTGAGGGGACCAGGAACTCAAGATATCCCATAAAAGATTATGACCTATAAGGCTCACAGTCTATTACAGTCCTCTGCTTCTAAGAAAATTTTCGCTCCACCTGAGAAAGTGGACTTCTTCCAGTACGCCTTTGGTAGGAAAACTGTCCAGAGCAGAAGCTTTGTACTCTTTTCTTACTCTCTGATCTGGTGTGCAGAGTGATACGGATCTGTACGCTCAACTAGATTCCTCCCTCTGTGTTTTAGGTGCCACTTATGTACAGCTTAGTAAAGCAGAGTCTATATGTATAGCTGACCTACTGCAGGCCACACAGATGAACCAGATTATTAAGCCTTTCTTTATACTCTATGGTTGGGTAGGTCCTAGACATGACTGAAACTTGTGATCAGTTCTACTTTGAGGATATATTCTTTAATGAACTCCTTCCTGAGATGTAGTTTACTGCTTTTGGTTTAAACCTTTTTCTGGAAAAAAATTATCAAGTAGCTTTGCAAGAAACTTTTCAACTCTAAAAGGTATTAGTTGCACTGTAGTTCCAGAATTGGCTTTTACTACACTGTTTTGTATGAAAATTGTTTTCCTTTCTTTCACCATTTGAACCCACAAGAAAATTTAGAAGAGAAAAAACCCTGAACCCTAAAATGTTCTTCTAATGATTTGAAAGTAGTTTAATAGTTTGTGTTCAGATTTTTTTTTAATCTTCTAGAAATGCATTTAAGAAGACAGTATTGCTGTGGAGTGAGGTTAAACAGATGTTTTAATGCAGTAAGAGTTACACACAAGGTGAGAATGGTCTATATATTGTCTTTTTTTGGGGTAGAGTTAGGATATGTTTCAGTTTTGTCCCAAATGAAGATACCAGTAGTGTTCTATTTAATTAGAAGAAGTTTTCTTTTTATTTAGATCAGACCTGCTTTATGCCAACATCTAAATTTTTATATTGTATGAGTAGAGTGTTAAAAACAAAATTTTTCAGCAAAACTGCTACCATGGGCCATAATACTTTGTACCATGTCTGCATGAAGATTGCATTCATTGTTGTATTTTAGTTTTGAGAACCAGGTATTAGTTATCTTTATGTCTGTTCCCTCTGGACCTACACTGAAGCAGGGAAATTCAACTGTATTTTGTGTTTTAAGCAGCGTTCCCACCATTGTTTTCTTTATTTGCATCATAGAACATTCAGGCTTAAAGGCAACAGAAATATGGTGACATAAGCAAATACTCACTCCTTACACTAATGTTTGGTTTAAGTTAGTATTATCTCAGAGAAATAAGAATCTCCTTTTCACCATTCTGGGTGCCCTCTTTGCTGCTGTACAGGACGTGCATCATACCCCCAGACCCAGGAAATCTGAATTCTTTGAAACTCTGCAGGGTTATTGAGATGCTGCTTCTGTAATGCTGCAGTGTGTCCTATTTTATGTCCTATCCACAGTGATCTCCAAATGTGCTTTTCTATCATGATATGTCTGCATGCTTGCTATGTTTACTGTTTTTTACTCAAATACACATCACAGTGTCGTGTTGTTTGCATGACAAATAGCAGAATATTAAATCTTCAGGGCCACAGAAGAAAGCCTCACAGTGCAAAAAGAACAGGTTTACAGATTTTTTCAACCCAACCCCACAATATTTTCCTTTCGTCCTTTGTGTCCTAGAAACAAATGTAAACTGTATTTGAGAATTTCTATGTTAACTTAAAGTGGAAGGAAATTAATACTGTATGTGCCATGGATGGCACAATCATTTTGTAGCATTGCTGATTTAAACAAATTATACATTCAAAGTATTGTGGGAAACTCTTTCCTGGTTTATAGTTAAGTCTGATTATATAGACTTTGCTTAAAGCTTTCATGGATCTTTTGCGTACTCATATTCTCAAATATCTTTCTATTTGCCTAAATAGTAATCCTGCTGCCGCATAACAACTGAAAACTGCCAGTTTACTTAAACTGGAAGATACTGAGTAAAATTAAATGGCACATGCAAAGTGATACTTAAGGGCTTTTCGATTTACAATTTGATTTCTGCAACAGCTATTCAACTAATAGCACATTTGCACCAAAATAATTTGTTGTATTCTTTCAAACAAACCCTCTTTCTTGTAATGGTGAGGGCACTCAGTATGCTGTAATCTTGACAAGTCATCTGAGAAAATGGTCAGTATAAGAACTTTAAAATGTGAAACTATATTGTCAAACTAAAACCAGTCAAAAATGTAGTTTAATGCACTTTAAAGACAAGGAAGAGCTTGAATTCAACTGGCATTAGATTAAGATTCGTATGTTGAAAACAATTTGTTTATCAGAGTTACCTTTTATTACATACACATAGAAGACTGTAAAAGTTGAAAGTAATTTCACTCTGTTATGCACTTTATTTTTTTGCATTCTTCTTAGAAAACCAAAATAATTGCAAACATTTTGGGGTTTGAATTCTAATTGATGCAGTTGTTTAAATTGCAAATACTGAAAAAAAAGTGTCTGTGAAAGTATTCTCACTGGTATTTAGAAGGAATTACAAAATTTCTGTGGTCTCAGGCTTTTTTAAATCATCCTTTAGAAAATTTAAGTATTGGACCAGTCTGGAATTAACCAAACTCATAAAGTCACACAAGGGTAATGAAGGGAATATTCTAAATGCAAAGAAGAATATGAAATTATGCTGCCTAGGGTTATTTTGTGGATTATAAAGTACTAAGACATTGTACTTGCAGTACATATAAATGGCACAGTGCATTCTAAGGAACATTAGAAGTGTGTTGCAAGTTTTGGGCCATCCTTATTTTTCCAAAGTCTCCAAATATATATATATTTTTTTTAACAAAAGAGTAATGTAAAGTATACCTCCTTATGCAAGTGTTACTGATAGAAATTGTTACATTTTCTTTTAATAAACAAAAGGGACAAAATCTTTTATTCGTATTTTTCAAATAAAATGTGCTCTTTGCTATGGTGATGGGTTATTGTATTCCTCATCACAACTAGAACGTGTTATTTTCTCTTCACTCCTGTATTCTACACTCACCAAAGAACTAGAACATCTAAAGACACACTGTCTTTAAGAATCAGATGTGATACGGTTGTACTAATGAGGTCAATGTCAGAAACGGTATGGTAACTTTAACTAGATTTTTAATGCCTGGTATAGTCACTTGGTTGTGCCACTATTTCAAAGCCTGTCTTACATGATTATAGCTACAGATGGATAGTGATAGAGAAAGACACATTAGATAGTGCAATATAACAGACTGCAGTATAATTGCTAAATGGTTCATTACTTTTACTTGTGGCAACTATTCTGCTCCAACCATCACAGTCCTAAAACTGAAATACAGTGTTATAGGATGAATACGTTATCCACATGAGTGAGTTGGGGAACTGCACATCCATGAACCCAGACTCTTGGTAACAGCCAGGGTTATTATCCCGAGCGGACAAAGATTACTAAAACAGGGAAGGACATTTACAGTGATCAAGCTCAGGCACATGCAATTCAAATACACAGGAGTCATTCACACTTTCTCAAAGGAATTAACAGGCTTTACTAACACATTACATCTTAGAAAATAATGGTACCATGGCTCACAAGAAACTTGTTGCATGCAAGGCTGTCTTTGCCAGGCTGACATAAAATTCAAAAATAAAGCTATGGTTGACAGGAAATGAAAGCAGAATTTTGCTGTTGTACCCTGCTTCCTCTATTGCCCACAGGCCAATGTAGATTGTGTACCACCATGCTGTGCAGTTCTTACATGTGCCTCACCACAGACCCAGAAAGGAAATTATGATGGTAAGACAACATTTCCAAGATAAATATTGTCAGCCTGAATCAGAATGCAAGTTCAGGGAAGTTTTGTGGGTTTTGTTTTGGTTCTCAGTTGAGGTGTTTCAGCTTTCAAAAGAATTTTTATAAATATTTTAGATAATCTTTCACATCTAAGATTGATTAATTTTTTTTTTTTTTTGTCTTAGCAAAGCTTACTATCATACTATCATGAAACTGATTTTTAGGTTCCTTGGAGTCCCTACTAGTTCTATATGTAGCAAATGTATTATTTATATTTAGGCACAGGTAGTCTTCAAAAGCTAGAAAGCCGTACTTGTGAGTTTAATGGACTTCTTCTGAGGGCTTCATGATTCCATGTAGCATTTTTGTGTTCTTGTAATTCCTCAAAAATCCATCAACCCACATGAACCCTTAATTAATCAAGAAAGTCCCAAAGATCCAATTTTCCACACTCTCTCTAAATCTGATTGGTTCTGGAAGTACATGCAACAGAGAGTGTTATACTTGATACACTGTCAGTACCTGCAGAAACATGCTCAGCCAGAAAAGCTCCATTCAAAGCAAAAGTGGGCATTGGGATTAGGAGTCAGAGGATCATAAAGCACACACACAGACCTTGAAAAATGTTAGATTCCTATCCAAGCCTGAACAAATTCAGGGCCCATGGGACCTTCCACCGTAGTGGACCTTGTCATCATGCATGTTCAATGTCTGAACAGCTGTGAACTCAATGGAAAGCCCAGTAAAGGTTCATGTAAATAAGTGAACTGTTCAAGTAGCAGAACTGCCACATCTTCTGCTAGAGTCCTAGCTAGGAGTGGATCAGTCTTAATATACCTGTTAAGTTTACAGTGTGAACACAATTGGGGCATACTGCAGTTCTAGCACACACCTTTACCTGCCACATTAACTGTTTTGAAACAGATTAGATTGCTCTTGACTTTATTCTGAAGATTATACATTGCTTAGATAAATCTGAATTAATATCCGTGTTTCATGGTTAAAAGCAATTGTTTCCTCTGTCTTCTGGAATTGATCTGGAGACAAAGCAGCGGCAATTAAAATTCAGCCCTGTTTTTAAGTCTCAAGCACACACATCTAAGAACTAGTTTCATTATTGGATTTGGATTGGGCAAAAATCAAATACTGAATGTGTACAAAAAGCAAAGCTCACTCTTACTAAGCAAACTACTTTTTTTCTTACTGTAGGTCTGTTGATTTAAACTATGCTGCAAGTGTAAAGTTATATGAAAATATACACACCCTGATGATTGGCATACAGACCACATTTGGATTTCTCAAAAATATGCAAACACAGCTCATAATCTGCACTACAGATTCTTTGACTTTTTTTTCTTTTTTTTTTCTTTTTTTTTGTGTCAAACTTGTATTTTACTGTTATTTCAGTGTTTTGTGCTATATAAACTTTCAACTGGGAAATGGTAACTTGGAGGAGAATGATTAAGAGATCATAATCTTTTTAATCTCTAGCTGCTATAACTGTGAAAAAGGACAAAACTTGAAAACATCTTTCTTTATGAAACAAACTGGATTATCAGCTCTGACAAATAAGTCACTTGCATATGATGTTGGTAACAATAAAAATATAATGTTATTTTTCTTTCTTACTTGTTTTCATCATAACTTTTTTAATGTAGGATTCCAAACTATGCTTTAAGTGTTGACTAACTGAGTTATGTAAGTGCAAATATAGCATCTGATTTTCTGAGGAAAGGAAATGAAACATAAAGCAAACCTCTCAAATCATGTATGTGGAACAGAAGGTCAGATTATGTAAACATATCTGAAACCACCACCTCATAAGCATATTCTATCCTATATAATGTTATTTAAAATGAAAACAAAAAGGCCCACTAGTGCTCACTTCATGTTGTGTTCTTTCCAATGACAATTCCATGTATCTTTATCAATATTTTTTTAGCAATATTTTACTATTTCAGTAAGACTCATTAAATTTTTTAGAAAAATTTTCTTCTTTAAATTTCCTCAGAAAATTAGGAAGTCACTCCTCTTGAATTTGATGGAAAGTCTATCAAAAGAACAATTCTTTGAGCAAGTTCAGTACAGGATTTCTCATCCAAATCTGCGAAGTCTAATCAATAACTAGCTGGTCAAAGTACTTTATCATGGATGTGAAAGATTGACTTCAGAGCAGGATGTTAGATGGGGGTCTGCCAGGTCAACTGTTCCTTTATCATAATCCCACATTACAAGTTTCAATGAATTTTTACTGATTACTGAATGAGTATTTTTACATAAAACAACATTCTTGTTTTTTGTCAGGCTCTGTGGGACTGAGGGATCTTGAAAACACGAGTTATATATTCTTCACTTTATATCCTTTATAGTTTCTTTTTTCTACCCCCATGGGTCCCCTTTTTGTGGTGGATGCTTGAAGCTCTGTAGTATGATAATTTAAGAATGTCAGGGGAATCTAGGAATAAAACTTCATCTCTCGGAAAAAATGGAAATACTTATCAGTGGTATCTGATGCTAAGTATACTAATCTTCGTTTTTGTACTCTGGGGCAAACATTTAAATTGGACTTTATCACAGCTGAATTTCTTACCTTTTTTCTATGCCTAATAATATAAATTCAGATTACCTTGCTGGTTTTAAGCATTTATATTGCCCAAGACCCTAGTGTCCTAGGTCACATAGAAAATGATATTACTTGCCTAAGGAATTTCTAACTTAAAAGGCAAGATTTCTGATTTCAGTGTTACAAAGCAAAGATTTGTAAGAGAGGAAAGAGAGGAAAGGAAGCATGAAGCGCATTGGAAAGCTGATAGAGTGACAACAACTATCACAGGACAAATACAATTACTAGTGAAATGGTTAGAGATAATAAAATACATAGTGATATAGGACAGATTTTTAAGTAAGGTATTATGATTATTATTGTAAATTTTATGATTTAATAGTGCAATATTTTTTTACTATTCCTCTTAAAGGTAATAAAAACAGAAGTTATATGTGATATATAATGGGGATAGATTAGGAAATTGAGAAAATATAGTAGAAAATAGAACATAATTATAAGGCATTTATTTATCATTGCGTTTCGTTATACTATTCAGCTCATACTAATTTCTATTGCGGATATGTAAATAACCCATTGACATGATTTCTGGATCAGTCATATACACAGATTCCTACTGGTATGCCTAGGTTTTTGACTTGCTTTGACATGTGGATTTTGAAAATATTTAGTTTGTTTTGCAGGAAGTTTGGGATTGTACTTTTCCAAAGAAAAACTGCTACAATTTCCTCATTTCTGGAGAAGAATTTTGATAAAGATTATACAATGCAAGAACAGTGACAATAGCTAACCAGATGGCTGCCCGTGAAAAAGGTTATGTGTCTACTTAGAGGAGTCTATTACTTTTTGTCTGATTTGTATCCACACAAAATATTGTCAGAGCTCAAAAGACATTGGGGAAAGCTGTGGTCATGAGGTACATAACAAAACCTCTTCTGACACTCTTCTAGCTCTTTCACATCTATCCAAATTTAGGGTTAGATAAACTTAATATGATTTCATTGCTCACACTTTGACTTAGTGGGGAAAAAAAAAGAAAAATAATTTAGACATCACACAAAACACAGAAGACAAAAGGCACAATATGTGCACCTTGTGCTTTATTCAGCTTGCTATCTAAGTTTTATCCCTAAAAGGACAAAGTGAAAAGGGGAAAAATCTTTGGCTAGGTTGGACATTTGCCTTCTGCACTGGATTCTCACTGTTATGTCAGTGAGATGATAGCTTTAATGTGTACATATGAAGGTGCAGTATGTCAAACAAAAAGTAGGCAGTTTAGATGTGAACTCAGACAGCCTCTTCCCAAGTTATATTTTAGAAGGAAAGAACACCTTTTGAGAAAATGGGTTGGATGACAGAAACATGCTAATTCAAGGGCTGGAAAGACTGTTTGGTGTCTTGTAGAGTTCTACATGATTCTGACAGCCGAGAAGATGCTGCTGTGATTTGTTACTGTGGAAAAGAAAGCTTTTGTCATATGAATGTGAAAAGCTTTTCCTTGTTTTCATGGTGTTTTATGACAGTCATTATCACAACTTGAAAGGATTCATCCTGAATGTGAGGGGTTGTGATAGTCAATGTCTTTTTACACCTTGTGCAGGTCCTGTTAATGGTGCAGTCTGCATGGTCCTTGGTATTGCTAAGGAGCAACCCATTCTTGACAGACTTTTTAATAAAAGTGTGGTAAATTTACTTGGTTCAAAAAATTAATATGAAACACTGAGCATTTCAGTTCAAGGTCACTAGCTCATATTTGAAAAGGAAATGAGAAATGTAAACATGATTAGCACTAAATGACTGCTTCTTTACAGGAAATTTGTTTCTAATCTCACTTCAGTGTTAGTACAGAAAACCCACATGATGGCAGTGCCAAAGAAACAGGCAGTCAGTATGATCATCATATTCCTGTCTGCTCCTAATTGTATTCTGAGTCTCTTGTTTGACTTTAATTTGACAGTAGTCCTATAACAGACCTATCCAATTTTTAAATAATAGCACTGTAGTTGTATTCAGCACAAAATTCCATCTCCAGCTTCCATCCTTGCTACATCACTGGAGTAATTTTTTGCCCAGTCTGTAACAAATTAGTCCCAACTGTTCAAATATGCTTTCCTGTAATCAATAATCTCCATATATCAAAGTACTCTAAATGGAAGATGGTAAAATAAAAGGTCCTGAAACTTCAAAGTCCTAATTTCTACAAATAACTTTGAACTTTAAGTGATCTAAAATCTCAGCTTTAACGTTCAGCTTTCAAAATCCCTTTTTGTAAAGGACTTTAAGAACGTGGGGTGAAAGTGTTGAAAAAGCCCAAAATCGACCCATTCTATTCTGAAATTATCCTTAAAAAGTGTCTAGAAACTGTCCGAAACAGCAAAATCAAGTGGACACAGCGATTCATAGACTACTTGAGGTAAAAGTAAGCCTAGTTTATAAAGAAGGTTAATCAACTGGATTTTCTTGAAGGTGTTGACAAGTCTTTGAATAAGGATAGTATGATTTAGTCACTTAGGTTTCCAGTAAGATTGTGATAAAGTCTTTCAACCTGTAATGGTATGACATGATCTTAAAGACTGATTTAAGAACAGGAAACAAAGTATAGGAATTCTTTGTAAGGTTTCTCAGTGTAAAGAGTGCTGTTAGGCATTATGTTGGGCTAGAGCCAAGGATAATCTAGAAAAGTAAACTGTGAATACTTGTAAAGCAATCAATGGGTAGTTACTGCATGAACTAAAGTTGTGGTTGAAACTGAAAAAGATGCAAGGTAGCAAGCAAAGGCAAAGCCTATCCAGAATGCATCTGTGCCATGAGCTCAGAATAAATTGGTATTACTCAGAGAGAATATTTTGAGTTGCTATTTCTAACTAAATATCACCAAAACGAACATAATCAGGTATTAAAATTTATTAGACAATAAGAGAAAAAACGTTTAGAAAGTGTCATTATGCTATTTCAAAACCCCACAGTGATTCCACATTTCAACTACTCAGAAAAACGGTCTGGTCCCTTAGGAAAACTAGAGAAAATATACAAGAACAATGTCCGCAGTTATAGAATAACATACGTCTAGGAGCTTTTAAAAGTTAGGACTCTCCAATACACAAAAGAAATTACCAATGGGAATAAAATTTAATAAGTAAAAAATTACAAAATTAGAACTGTCATGAAGGAAATAAATAGAAAATTGATATGATTTTTTTTACAATAGAAAAATTAAAAGAATAAACTGGGAACTTTAAATGAGTTTTTAGCTAATAGATTNTTTAAATTTTTATCTGCTTCAATGTCAAGAAATCTTACCCAGAGGCAATGAGGGGGGGTGAGGGTGTTGGTGGCAATCCACAACCAACCAAAAACCACAAACAAACAAACAAACCCCAGACATCTGGCTTCTGGCAAAGATGAGATTCTGAAAATGATACCAACTATCTATAGGGTTAAAACTCATTCCAGTGTTTCATGTGTAATGATTTGGAATATGAAATCATCACGTACTTTCCAGACCTGTAATACTTACCTTCATCCTGTTCTCTGTCTTTCAAATTTGCCTGTTACCCAGTTACAGATGCAGTTTGTGAGCCACCTTCAGCTGACTTCACAGAATCAATCACAGAATATGCCGAGTTGGAAGGGACCCATAAGGATCAC
>VXBX01000026.1:61239-119287 GCA_013400415.1 Scytalopus superciliaris
TTTTTTTTTTGCCTCCCCCACAAGAGTTTCCTTTCTGTACAAAATTGCAAGTTTAAAGCTGCTCAGGGAAGAAATATGTTGTAAGACCTACCCCCTCAAATACCAGTGAATCTATACTCAAACCAGAGGCAGTCAGTTAATTCTTCTGAGAAACACAGCCCTGGCAATATACAAATGCAGCTCTAACCAAACTTGTAGCTCTACACACTGATGTATCATGCAGATGTAACTGTCCGCTTAGGCTTAGATGAGAAATACATCTACTGTGCTTCAGCTGAACAGGGAAGATGCATTTGCAGAATCACAGACATTTCTATTTCCAGATGTTTGATTTTATCTACGCCATCCACGTGACTAGAAAAGCATCACTTTTACATGTGAAGGAGCCAAACAGTACTCATAATTCAGAATATGCATCCATCAAACCTGATGCATACTTTATAGAATCACAGAATGGTTTGGATTGGAAGGAACCCTAGAGATCATCTAGTTCACACTCCCCTGCCATGGGCAGGTAAACCTTTCACTAGAACAGGTTGCTCAGAGTCCCATCCAAACTGGCCTTGAGGACTTGCCAAGGATGGGACATCCAGTGCTTCTCTGGGCAACCAGTTCTAATGCCTCACCATCCTCACACTAAAGAATTGCAGATGGGCTAAGCTTTGGCCAGTGGAGGGTCTGTTTTGGAGCCTGATGGAACTCTCTCTGTCTGACATAGCAGCAGATCCAGCTGTGACCAATGCAGCCCTTCCAGCTACCAAAATCTTGCAACGCAAACACAATACAGTGATTCTTGTCTGTTGCTTTTGACGCATAATCTGCCCAGTAGTGTCTGTAATTTTTTTTTGCTGGTTTAGAAGTTACCATCTCTAAATGGCAGAAAGCAATAATCTCATTTTATTGTTATGAGAATTCATGCAATACTTGCATTATGTTTTGAATATGATTTTAGTTTGGGCAACAATAATGAGAAAAAAATTACAGTTTTCTATATTCTAATTCTGTGTTTTCCTCCACTCATTTCTCCAATTTGTTTCAAAGCAAATTCTTTTTCTTATATTGAGGGAAATGTCACAAACTCAGTAATTGTTTTGACACACAGTTTAAATTATGAGGTAGGAACTGTTGTTTTGAAACATTTTTTTTACTTTTTTTTTTGCCATGTATTTGTTAAATGACCTGAGACAAGAAGGAAAATTAAATACTTTATCAAAAACGATTACATTTGTTTATTATTCCTCTGGTGAAAGAACATTCGTCATTCCTCTCTGTCCTCACCCATCTTTTCACCCTGAACTATAATCCCATCATTGGCTTGACTGGCTCTCTTGAACTTTGACCTTTGGTTTACTCATGCATTGTAAAAAATATTAATCTGTCACATGCACCCAGGTGTGATCTGTTTCCCTATACAGTCATGACTTCTCTGCCTCTCATTTGTCTTAATAATAAAGCCAGCAGCATTAATAAGCCAAATCAGCTCACATCAGTTAATGGACTGTTCTTGCCACAGACCAAATTTTCTTCTTAGAGGCAGACAGGAATAATTTAGATCTCTTCTGGACATTATCTATCTGTATATTTCCCCCGTTCCCTGCAGTTCTCCTGTCTAAACCATCACTGGTTCTAATTAATATCCCCTCTTTCTTTCTTTGAGTCAGTGATCCAGCAATAACCTATGGTATGTCATTTTCTGTTATGTTTTAGTGTTTGTGTGCCAGTGTCTTGAGCGTGGCAATAGATCTCATTCTGCAGCTGCAGATGTGCTGTTTATTCCTATAGACTACTGAAAAGAAAGTTAGAGAAATGTTCTGAGGGTTGTTTTTTGGGTTTGTTTTTTGTTCTCTTACATTTTGTATGTTTTATTGAAGAAACTACGAATTAAATTACTGAGTATATAAGTCAATAGCATTTATATTAATGCTGAATTCACAATATAAAATGATAATACATTTAGACCATGCTAGCAAAAAGATATGATCACGAATTTTACTATGAAAATGTATCAGTTGAATTTTTGCCATTAACTTAGGGAAACAGGGATTCATTCTTTAATTTTATTAAGATTTAGGTTAAAATGTAAGGTGTCTTTCAAAGAAACATGATTGTAAAAGGGTGAAACACGGCTTCCAGCAGTGTTCACTCTTTTTATAATTTCAGTTATAGTGATCTCTGTTATCTTTTTTTTTTGTTTGTTTGTTTGGTTGGTTGGTTGGTTTGTTTTTCAAATCTCAGTGTATGGTGTTCCACCATTACTATCAGAAAAGATAACTTTATGTTCTGTCCTGGTTATGTCCCAGATCAGCTGGAGTGGACATGACCAAGACCATAATGTTATTTGATACCACCTTACATCATTAGCAGGGTAGGGGAAAGGGACTCTCTCGCTTCTGAGAAGAGTGTTCTCTTCTGGTGGGAAAAAGCATGGTGTGGTGAGCAAGAGTCAGTTGGTATTTGTTGTGGTGTTCTGTGTAAAATAGTTTCTTTTTCATATGTCTTTTGTTACTAATATTGATGCTGATGCTGTTCATTTTCTGATCTCTTTGCTGTTTCCAGTAACTTGTTCTTATCTCAACCCCTGATTTTTATCATTTTTTCCTCCAATTGTCAACTCCCTGTCCAGAGTGGGAAGGGGAAGAGATGGAGGAAGCAAGCAAGCAGCATCTGGTTTGGAAGAGTCTTGGGGGTGGCACTGAATTGGGAGTACCATTCCTAAACCACTACTCATCCGAACTTCTAGCTTCTTTTACACAGATGGAGAGGATGTTCAGAGTGCTGTAAAGTCCATGCTTCCTCAGAGACTTAATACGGGAGACTAAATTTAGGAAACTGTTACTGAAAATCTTAACCACGGTTGATTTCAAGACAAATTATAAAAGCTTCTTTAAAAATTCAAGAACTGCTTAAAATTAGAAGCTGATATTTGCTTGATAAACTCAAGATAGTTAGCAAAGTAGTCATCATATTGTAATTGAAATATTTAAATTTTGAATTATTCATTTTGTAAGTCTGTGAGTTATCAAGTCAGGAATTATTTCTGAAGTCTTTGCTGATTGCCAGGTTTATTCTGGGCATGTGACTGGTTTGTTTAGCTATATCCAGTATTTCCTGTTATAAAAAAATGAAGGTGCCTATGGTATTAAAGAGTGCCTTTCCGTATCAGATTAAGCATCTGTGTAAAAGCATTATGCAGTCATAAATCTACCCAAAATACTTGTGCTGATCTATATCTCAGGATGAGAAAAGTAGTGTAAATTCAGAAAACTATGAACCTGTTGACTGAATATTCATTTCTGATGGATCCAGTCATACCATCACTGCACTGTTGGTACTTTTGTTTGCATTGAAAAGTACAAAACCAGAGATATGTCAAAACATAGTACAAAATTATATCTTCCATATCTCTTCCATAAAAGCAGTGAGACTGCTGAAAATCAGATTATGATCTGAAGACAGATTTCTGCATGCAGGTAGGCATAGAAATCTCATTTCACTTTTAATGCTGAAAAACTAATAGGTCACTTTTTTTGGTAGATTATAGGTTTGTGCAGTTAAGCATGGACAAATAAATAGCTTTTTATTTGTTTGTTTGTTTGTTTGTTTGTTTAAGTGATTTACATGTTTTACAGAAACTTAGTTCTTCATTTAGTAAGATATAATGCATGGGTAACTGTCCTGGTTATAGTGGCCAGGACTAGTTTGTCACTGCGTGGGTGTGGCCAGGGCTGTGTATTCTGCACCATCTATATAATTTCTCATGAACTGCTAACAATGGATCATTTGCAGCAGCTGCCTGGGACACACCTGACCCCTCAGGCTATAAACTGGGTGTTTGGGAACTTCTGTGAGATAGGAAAGGTTTCCTGTCTTCACACCAGTGACTCAGGTGTGATAACTACCCCCCAGGGAGCCATTAGCACCTTCACAACCAGCCTGAGGGGTCATGTCTGCTAATGGACCACCAGGGATTCAAAAAATATGTCGTAATTCACCTCAGAGATTAAATCACCAATTGTGAAACTCCCCATCCTGGGGGAGGTATTGGGCACTCCCACCTGAGCCTAAGCATATATAATCTTGGGGTTTTGGGACTGGGCACCACTCGTCAGATCCAGAGAAGGACCAGAGCCTCAGCAGGACTGCAACTGCCACTCTCGACTGGACTGGGACCATCATCCTCACCGANAAGGGACAAGGGGAAGGGAAAGGGGAGAGGGAGGCAAAATAGGGAAAAATAAGACAAAACAAATATACATACAATCTAAATTCAGAAATTAACTCAGTAAGTAACAAATACAATAGTAAATTCAATACTTTCCTTAGAAAGGCAGATTCTTAACCTTCGCTGCCAGCCCAGGCAAAACAACCCCCAGAGCAGGCCTCGCTGAACACAGATAAGCCAGGCCCAAACACCGGGAGCTCGTCAGCGTGCGAGCCCGAGAAGGAAAAGAAAGCAAAAAAAAGAGAGAAAGAACACCTCCTCCTTCGGTTTATATACACCTGATTACGTAAAGAGATGGGATGGAATACTTCCTAGATCTTGACCCTGGTTACCAAGGAAGGCCTACAAAAAACAACCCATCACAACTTTTCAAAATACTTAATGTAACACAGCCTACTTAATTTGAAATTTGCATAAATGCAGTGCAACCAAATAAATGTTTATGATTGACAATATTTTAATAACTCATTCATTCTATCATCTTGTTTTGTCTTATGAAATTAATGGACAATGTCTTTTTTTTTTTTTCCTTACTGGTGATGACAGTTGGCTGTTCATTTTGTGCTACAGAAAAAAAAAATCAAAATTCAGGGAGTTCTTCTTTTCAACTTCTGTGATTTTATGTCTCTATTTATTAGTAGTATTGGTTATAAAGCAAACCCAGCTAAGACAGCTCGACTTCATATCAGTGCTCTATAAATACTATTTATTGTATTAATTAATTTCTATTTTAGCCAGTAACTAAGGAGAAGCAAAATGATGTGCATGTGATGTTTTGCACAATGTTATGCAAAAAAATTATAAACAAATCAAATAAAAGCCTAAATGGATGAGCAAACACCCAACAAAACCCCTTCTAGCCTTTCTTTGAAGAAGACCCTTCAGTGAAGCAGGGGAAGCTTCTAGCTTCACAGCTGGACAATTAATTCACTTAGCCTCCTGGGTGGCTGACTGATCTTGAAAGGTTTGTTGCATAATGAATATTTACTTGATATGTTGAAAATAACTCTCATCCTTTATGTATTTTCCATCAGCATCTAGCAGCTTCTGTATTTCCTCCCCCCAGAGATTTGTGATGAAAAACTAGATTTCCAGGTTACAGTAGAGCAACAACCTACATCATGATGAAAATCCTTCTGGGGTCATTTAAGAATACTATTAAAAAAACTTGTTTATAAGATTGGTTGCAGTGTTTAATACTTACCTGATGCAAATTGTTCTTCAATGGGAGATCGCAAGGATAATAAATATAGTGAAATTTCAAGGACAGTAAATAATCTTGAACATGGAGGTACACAATAATTGTTTAGAAACATGGTGAGAAATATGATTTCAATGAAAGGAAGGAGAATATTTAGTATATAAAATTTTCTATAGCAAACAATATTACTGCTGTATGGTAATTAGAAATATTTCCATCCAAATCCATAAAAATCTAATTCATGGAGTGCTGAATAAAGTTGTGGGTAATGGCTGTAGAGATACTCTTGCCTGTTCCAGGTATTTCTCACAGTTTCTGCAGCTCGTCTCAAAAGGAGGGTTTAACCCTATTTTTTTACTTTTAGAACTGTGTTTGCTTATGATCCCTGTCTTGTTTTAATGCTGTAAATTATAGTCTATTCATAAAATATTTGTGAAGGTGTTCTAAATTGTCAGAACTGTTACAGAGTTGCCTGAAGTAAGAGGCTGGTTGAGCAAGAATGTGAGCCTCTCACTTATCCTGCACCAGACTCAGGCAAGGCCTAATGCTAGAAGGATGTCTGGAGTGAAACAGAAGCCTCATGACCTGAATTTGTGTCAGTTAGGCACAGAAGAACACCCAAGTTTCTGCACCAGCCATTGGCCTCACTGCCTCTCCACCATGAAAACAAAGCTTCTTCTAAATCTGATCCTTCAAGGAGATACGAGTTCACACAAAAACTTTCTGGCAAGGTCAGACAGCCTTTACTGCTGTATGCAGAGGACCAAGGTGTTAATTTCATCTTTTCCACCAACTATAAATTTTTACCAAAAGTAACCAAGATGTTCATTAAACCCTATTTGCATATTAACTTTCACGCCTCAGAAAGCAAATGAAGAGAAAAGAGAACATGCTTTACATGTATAACCACAGTCACCAAAGCCCCACCTATAACATACCATTGTTCCACCCCTTTGGGAAGGGCCAAAGATTATAACATAATAGATGAGGAGTGTTGGGGCCAGAGAGACAGAGACAGGGAAACACCTCTGCTTGTTCAGTATCTGTCAATGGACTGTGTGTCTCCCCTTCCATGGAGGTGAACTTCGTGCCTTCAATTTTGTTGGAGCAGACACAGCAATAAGTATTTGTATAAATTTATATCTATCTGTATACTAATATAATTTTATATGTATATATATATTTATATATTTTTACACATATATTTATATAACCCCAATAGATTTCTGTTACTATACTTTCTGTTGTGACAACTGTGTAGTTAGTGCATGCCACTGTCAATCCTGAGCCTGCTGTTCTGTTTCTTTAATAAACTGCTCTATTCATGAATCTGGAATGTGCAATTTCTCATTGAACTTGGTCAGACCTATTCTATTGGATTGACAAACTGCATGATTTGTGTATGTTTGATCATGCAGGTTCTTATAAAAACTCAACCAGGCTAATAGTGCTGAATTGGCTATAATCAGAAGTTAAGCCCGGCCGCACTCCACCCCGCTGATCCCTGAGGACCAGCTGTAAGGCAAGGGGGTTTATCTTCTGCCAAATCTCTATACCATTATTGCAACAGAAGGTAAAGAAAAATGCAGAAGAAACAATTTTCACAGAATTATTTGAATGGAAAGATTGCTGGGTTTGTCATTTGGTAAAGTTCAAGAGGGCTATAGAAATATTGATCACAATCGTCTCTTTTCAGAAGAGCTTTATAACTAATTCATAAAAATCACACAGTTTACAGATAAATAAACATTATGTCAAAATCTGTGATCCTATAGTCAAATATTTAAGATGCAAGGTAATACATAAAGTAACCACTGTTTTTTATTTCATTTTAAAATGAGTAGGACTAGAAAAGAGGGACAGAGGTATTAAGTAACACTTTAATTATGCCTTTGGCCTTATCCTACAGGAATAAATGAAACATTGTGTACAATGTCATCCCTAATCATGACTGCACAGATTGGAGAAAAAAACCTAAACCAAACCCATACCCTCTCCCCCTAGCTTTCCTACATCCTAATTTGCTGTCTCCTAAGGAACAAACTACATATATGGAATTTTGTGCTTGGAGTCAAATGCTATCTGGACAAAATAGTACAGAGCATCAGAAAAGGATCTCATGTACTGTTCCTCAGGAATAAACTACTTGCACGCTGTAGATCAGGTACTCCCAGCAAACAAATTATAAGAATGTGATTATCTAGTAATAGAATTTACTTAACTTCTCTTGAAAGATGGTATTGTTTTACTACTAGCATGACAGAGACTTTCAAATTATTTTAAGTTGTGCAAAACAGTCTGCCTTTTTTTTTTTTAAATAAGGCCAGATGGCTTTGTCCTAGAAGTTTTTATAACCTTCTAAAACATTGTAGGGCAAATCTGCTTATTTTATTTAAAATATGAAAGAATAGTATTAAGACTACCCAAAATAATTCAAACTACCATCCAAAATCAAGCAGTTTTCCAAGTTGCAATGTAAAACAAATTATTGATTAGAAATGTCTACAAGGATGCATAACACTTTCCACATAGCAAAATCATACAGTAGCAGAATGATGATGAAATTGAAGTCAATTTTTGTGGCTATCTCCACTGAATTACCTTCCCTCATGTGGTTAAACCAAAATAAAGCACTTTAGTAAGTTCAAGTGAAATTATACAACTGAGTTAGATAAGTTCTTTGTAGGACTAAATCACAGTAAACTATTTATGTGTTAAGTGGATCTTCTCATATTGTACACCTTCACCAGAAAGCGGTAGTAATTACAAAGCACAAATATAATAGTTACAACTCTTTTATAGGAAAATATTCAGTGCAACTCTAAGTCCAGACTGATGAGACAGTTTGGGAGTCAAAGACCTTCATCAACAGAGCTCTTTCCTAAGTCCATTTCAATACCTTTTGTCCACCTTAAGGATAGTATATTTTATAGTCATGAGAGAAATTCAGAAAGCATTCCCAGACAGAGATAATGTCATATTCAACATCAGATTGATTCAAAACTTGATTAATTTTCTTCAGTGTGACACTCTCAGGGATCATTGGCCTTTAACTCCTTAGAGACTACAATGAAGCTTGTAGCATATTTCATTAAAGAAGCTCCCTGTATCTTAAACCTAATCAAATCCAAGTTCACAAAGAGATCAACACATTATCTACATAACTACTCTTCTCCTGACACACTTCATTTTGGTAAACTTCAGTTTCTAAATTGTCATTCATTAAGTTTCTCCTCTGTTATCTAAAAACATGTTTTAGGACTATTTACCATTACTTTAGAAACTATTTCTGCTACAGGGACTTGCCATTCAAAACCAGACCACAATATATTTTAAAAAAATTGATCTACAGATCCATTCCTTTTTTGCAGCTTCCTGTACAGCCATTTAAACAAAAGGAAGTAAAAATACCTTTGAAGGGCTTCTTTTATAATGTGAAGAGCTATTAAATCTCTGACACAGTCAATGGAGATATTGACTTAATTTAAATAGAGGATGGGTGGCAGTGATGGAGGGGATAAAATGGTATCAAGAGATAATACTAGCTGAAACAATATTGCTGTTGCCTAACAATGATGAAGACACCTCTAGTAGGAAGAAAGGGGAGCTGATGAGCTCCACAGGAAAAATAAAGCAATTCCTTTCTCCCTCGGACAAGGTATTCTCTGTTCCTACTTCTCAGTCTGCATTGCAGTCTGCCAGCTAGCTTCCCTTTTTTCTTCCTGCATTACCACAGGCAGATTGACACATCTGTTGGACACATCTGTTGCTTCAGCTGTTACTGGCCATGGCTTCTATTTCCTCAAAATTAATGTTGAATAGTAAGCATGGTTCTACAGTTAGACTAATTGTACCTGCAAGAGCTACTATATTGTCTCTTTCTTATTTGCCATTGCAAACTGAATCTGTTCCCCAAGGAGCCAGATAGGGTCACTGACTTACCTCTGTGGGATTTGCATCTGATCAAACCTTGCTCAGCTGGGAGCTGAGCAGTTGTACTTAGCTACAGTTTAGCATTATACTTACTTTTATTCTTAAACTTGAGAAGTTTGCACTCATTTCTAATGAATAGGTTATTCTGCAATGTGAACACCATGTAATGTTTCCTATATTATGCTAAGTGCATTTATTTAAATATTACTACCTCAAGTGAGACTGTGTGTGGATAATACACTGTGTTGACCAGAGATGTTTCCTTGGAATATGGTCAGATTAGTGATGGAAGTATAAAACACACTTCACAGGGTTTACAAATTATGTAAATGTTATATCTGTGCTATAAATTATGTAGAAGAGCTATCAGAAAATAAATGCACAGTACTTGTAATAGTTTCTGAAGCACTGTAGAAAGAAGTAGTGTTTTCATGGCAATTCATAAAACGTTCACTTGAGTATCCAAATCAAGTCTGAAATTGGTTGCTTTTTTCAAAAGTGAGGCACAAGCAAACCAGCTGTATAGGTGGATATGTCAATGCAAATATGTTATCCCAGCAGCTCTCTTCAAAGTTCGTATTTGAGAACATTTTGTGGTCTATTCTGCTTTGTGATAATAAAGGGTTTTTCAGATTGCTATCTAAAGCTAGAAATAGCACATGTGAAGTACATGCACTTATATGTGCACACAGGCTTTACTGGCATGTCAGTCTTTTCACTTCAAAAACTGCATATGAATGCAAACATAATTTTACAGACAGTGCAACACACTTCTGAAGTGCTAAAGTTCTGAATTTCCAGTCTTCTGATCTTTCCTAAGAATACTCTGTTGGGTGAAATACATTAGTTTAAACACTTTTCTGTAGCCCAGAAATCATAATAAAATAGAAAAAAAATCCACCAATTTACATATTTTCAGTAGAGATTGGTGTTCTAATCTGTAAAACCATGCCAGTACTGGTATTATTAACTGAAGTAATGACATGAACCTGTGGGCAGTGAGAATCTAGAGATAGAACTACAGACATTGCTGACACCATTCCTTCCTTAAGAACTCATTTCAATGTAAAAATAAGTGAAAGGGCTCAGGTGGTACCTTATCAATAGAAAAGAGTTTTTACCCTTCTATACTTTTCTGCCTCCAGTGTACTTGCTTACTGAGCTGCCCCGGATGCCTGGTGCTTCATGGCTTATTAGCTGTCTGTCATCTTGTATGTCAGAAAACTGTCCCAAAAACCAGACAGTTTTTGTCACATGAACCATTTCTGCCAAGCTTCTCTGGGTTGTGACCTCCATAAGAAAGAGCAAAGCAGTTAAGCAGTAGCTTAGGATTTTTGGAAATGTTTTGTGTTCTTATTTTGTCGTCTAGGTTTTGACTGCTTTTTGAACTAAGGATATGGCCTTTAATATTTAAAAACAACCCATACCAAAACAAACCCAAACAATCAACTACAAAACCACCAGGTTAAGTACCCTGTGGAAATTCCATATATTTCCAAATGTAAAAATCTAACAAATGAAGACATGCATGTGTAAACAATGGCTGCTTTCTGTCTAAGAGACAGAAAGACAAAGAAAGAACATATTTAGAGAGTTCAAATATAACATATTGCAGAGCTACAGTATGTATGAATAAATCCAAGGCATAGGCAAACTTTTCATTTAGTCCTTTCCTTCTTGTCTTCTCATAGAAAGAGGTCTCATCTCATGAAATTCTCAGATACCATGTTATGTCTACGTTAGTCCCTAGGAAAGATTTCTGGATATATGGGCAAAAGAGAGGAGCAAATGGTCTTGGTGCTTTGGTTGTCATTATTACTTTTCCTGAAACTTTTTGCTTACTGTTAATTATGCATGTACTGGTGAGGATGTTGGGAATGTCAAACCAGCTTTGCTAAAACGGTAAGTAAAGTTGCAACAAACTCAACAGAATGAAAACACTGAATAAGTAAAAGGTTGTTATTTATAATAGATGGGATTTCTAAAGTGATATTGATTTAGAAAAGGATTGCTTGACAAGAAATATCACTGTGCTTTTAACTGGTATTAATCACCAGATGGTGGTGGCCTTTAGAAAAAATTGTTTATTTGATAGTATTATTGCTAAAGTCCAGATCACTATCTATCACATTCAAATCAAAGATTTGCAGAAACTTTCTAGAACACTAATGCTTTCTTTATAATGTTAATTCCCACTGAAGTCTATGGGTAAATCTTGATTTCTTTAGACAGTTTCATCCACTTATTTTTCATTTTTAAGACAGAATATCAAGTATTGCTAGTGGAACACAAGCCCAAGTGAATTCAAATGAAATCCATTCCCTGAAACTCTCTACTCTCATGGGAAGGTGCCAAACATATTCAAGTATAACTGAAGACTGGAATTGTCTTGATTTGTCTTAAATAATTTATTGCACTAGCTGTGAAATACTCAGGTGGCTAAAGTCTACTAGAAAAATCAAATGGTGGTTGTTGTTAAACTACAGACCTTATTCACTATTATTAATTTCTGCACTCATTCAAACTTGTTTTATTAAATTGTCATATGCTTAATTGTTTGAGCTAATGCTTACGAACACCATAACACTTCCCGGGACCATTTGTATCAAAGGTCCAGCAAACAACATATGGTATAGAATTGCAAACCAAAGAGAAAAGAATCATACTGACAAACACCAACATAAAAAATGAAAAAACTGAAAAAATTTGAAGAGGACCACAGGACGGTACTACCATAAAAACCAAGTTATAGATACCATTACAAATGCCAAACACCTGCACTTGTATTGGGGAGAAAGGCACAAATCAGAAAAACATTTGCGACCAGAACAGTGACAAAGAAGTTCAGGTAATAGTGACTTCTGTGAATTAGACTATTAATAACTTAACTACATGATTATTTTTCCCCTTTTATTTTGGCTGAGCAATTTTGATTATTGGTGTATTGTGTGGGTGTAACTTTACCTAGAATAGTAATGATTTCTGCCATATATCTATATGAGCCATGATAATACCACCAGTATCACTAGTAAATGTATGATTTTGTATATGAGATATGTTTTCCTTTTGCTTACAACAAAGTTCTGAACAGCATGGAGGTTGCACCTCTAGTGTCTTCAAGGTCAGGAATACCTCAAAGGGACTAAGATGAGGAGGAGGTGAGATGCTTTCTCCAAGTTACTGAGTAGAATTGACCTTACCCCCTTAACTGTCTGAACTTTCAGAAATCAGACATGAATATGCCATTACGTATTCTTACTTATGTAGGCTAATATGCAACAACCTCATTCTGGTCTTTACTGGTCTTATCTTGCTGAGATATCCTAAGTTTGATACTCCCCACAACTCAAGATATTTGCTACAGTGCTGTTTTCCAATAAAGAAACATGCAGTATCTGGGAATGTTCTCCTGCTTAGGACTTCTATCAAATATGTTATTAGGATTATAGCCTCCTCGAGGCTATGTTTTCATTTTTGTTTAGCTTTTATCCTAAAACAAAAAAATCCGTTCCAAGGTTTGTGCACTGGTTCTAAATGTATCTAAAAAGTCCTGGAGGGTTCTTGTTAATTTTTATTTTTCCCCCTTTCTCTGCTTTATTTTTAATCCTCCTTTACTATATTACTCTGCTCAAAAAATGCCTATCCTTTATTGTATTAGGATTCCTCTGAAAAAGCACTTATGTTCTTTGCTTTCTCTAATTATTAAAAACCTTGTGTTTCTTCCTACAGTATGCTTCTAAGCTTTTAAAAATAACCTTGTCTTTTTTCAAATTATTTAAGTATACACACACTATATGTATACATACATACACACATCCACACACACCCACACACCCACACATACACACACATATTCAGGAAATCACGTATACTTATAGATAAATGTCATCCAAAATTATACATACTCTTAAGTTGTGTCTGGAAATGAAAAATGAATTAGCAGGTTTGCTAATGATGAACACCGATGCAACTAAGAATTTTGTTTCACTCAGTTGTCACTGCTTTATCAAACTTACTTGAGAGGAGGAACTTTAGCTGAGAGGTGACTGCGTCATGTAAAACAGTAACAGTGTTCTAGACAAATGTTTCTGCATTTATGCTCTATAATTTAATATGTTTCACTCACCTTCATGTTGTCTGCCAGCAGGGGTTTTATCTTGCCTTTCTTTCTGGTCTGACTTTCTGCTAGACTACAGCCTACATTCAGAAGTGAGGTCCTTGCCTAGGAGGTATATTGGAAGTGAAAGTGTTGGCATTCCCATCACTTCCATGTGCACCTAGGGGGTATCTCTAATGGCCTTGCAAGCCCTAAATTCTAAGAAGAAGGATAAAAGAAAATTATTTGCCCTGATTTCAGTCATAGATGCACAGGTTCGGAAATCAACATACAATTCTTAACAGCTACATCTGCTTCATATAACTACCTGTAAATTAATGCACTAACAGCAGTAGCTCAAACAGGATAAAAGAAAAAAATATATGCTTAAGAGAAAGCCTGAACCTAAAATACTCCTGTTTCAATTTTGCCATGATTACTGGCTACGGAAATTGAATGTTTATTTTCTTTTCAACTATATATGACTTCCTGTGAAAGTGCTAGATTTGGGAAACTAAATTGCTGTGGTGTCATACTACATATAAATTTATAAAAAATGTTGTGTTTCAATACTGTGGTGTGGAGAAAGGTCCAAAAGGACCAGCCACTGCATAAATCTTCAAAAAAGTCTCCCTAGAGTTGTAGTTGCAAGCACTTGTCCCTGCCACAGAATTCAGTTGTACCTTTTACTATGCAACTCAGTTACATCTCAGAAATCTGATGTGCTATACAGATTTTTTGAGAAGATTTCCAAATGGAAAAACTCTATTACAATTTATTTTCTTTCTGGCAATTTCTTCTGCTGTTTTTATCATCACTATTCTATCTACATGTTTCCTAGTAATGTTATGGGATCCTGAAATAAATAAAAAAGTCTCCCTGTGTCATACCTGTGTATCCCATTGATATTCTGAACAGAAAAGAAATTATGTGCATTTATAACATCATTACAAATCTTTCATTTAGTAGAGTCCCTGAAACATCAGTGTGTAGTTTGAAATAATGATCAGGGACAATACATTACTGTATTACTTTTGCTTAATTTTAAGGAGTAAGCAACATTTATGCTTGTCCTAATTAGCAGAAATTACAAAAATTAATTATATAAAAAACTATTTTAACACAGTGACAGATATAAAATATGGAAAATATAAGCAATTACTGATAAAACTGCATATTCCTTTGTCACATGAAAAGTGGGAGTTTAAACTTTTGCCTATTAAGCAACCACAAGCTCTGATATGAAGCAATCAACTAATATGTTATGGGGTAAGCACAAGCCAAAGCTCTAGTTGTAAAAGCATCGTTTAACATGCCTAGAGTATATTTCTCACCCCAAGTGTCCCTCTAGCGGGGGGGAGATGAACTTAGCCTGTCAACTGACTCCAGTGGTTTCAGTGGATGTCTTCTACTTTCCCCTATCCTCAACTTACTTTTATACTATTTTTTTATGTGTTTGGGTGGAGTTTGAGTGGCTCTAGTCATAAATACTATTTATTTCTGATTAGTGTAAAGTTATCTCACTCTACTTAATGGGAGAGGAGGGGTGGTTGTGGCTTGCCACCTGAGGAAGGGACTCGACATGGTTGTTGACTTCAGCAGCAGACCATCTTGATTCTCTCTTGTCAGACAGNCATAAAACGTTCACTTGAGTATCCAAATCAAGTCTGAAATTGGTTGCTTTTTTCAAAAGTGAGGCACAAGCAAACCAGCTGTATAGGTGGATATGTCAATGCAAATATGTTATCCCAGCAGCTCTCTTCAAAGTTCGTATTTGAGAACATTTTGTGGTCTATTCTGCTTTGTGATAATAAAGGGTTTTTCAGATTGCTATCTAAAGCTAGAAATAGCACATGTGAAGTACATGCACTTATATGTGCACACAGGCTTTACTGGCATGTCAGTCTTTTCACTTCAAAAACTGCATATGAATGCAAACATAATTTTACAGACAGTGCAACACACTTCTGAAGTGCTAAAGTTCTGAATTTCCAGTCTTCTGATCTTTCCTAAGAATACTCTGTTGGGTGAAATACATTAGTTTAAACACTTTTCTGTAGCCCAGAAATCATAATAAAATAGAAAAAAAATCCACCAATTTACATATTTTCAGTAGAGATTGGTGTTCTAATCTGTAAAACCATGCCAGTACTGGTATTATTAACTGAAGTAATGACATGAACCTGTGGGCAGTGAGAATCTAGAGATAGAACTACAGACATTGCTGACACCATTCCTTCCTTAAGAACTCATTTCAATGTAAAAATAAGTGAAAGGGCTCAGGTGGTACCTTATCAATAGAAAAGAGTTTTTACCCTTCTATACTTTTCTGCCTCCAGTGTACTTGCTTACTGAGCTGCCCCGGATGCCTGGTGCTTCATGGCTTATTAGCTGTCTGTCATCTTGTATGTCAGAAAACTGTCCCAAAAACCAGACAGTTTTTGTCACATGAACCATTTCTGCCAAGCTTCTCTGGGTTGTGACCTCCATAAGAAAGAGCAAAGCAGTTAAGCAGTAGCTTAGGATTTTTGGAAATGTTTTGTGTTCTTATTTTGTCGTCTAGGTTTTGACTGCTTTTTGAACTAAGGATATGGCCTTTAATATTTAAAAACAACCCATACCAAAACAAACCCAAACAATCAACTACAAAACCACCAGGTTAAGTACCCTGTGGAAATTCCATATATTTCCAAATGTAAAAATCTAACAAATGAAGACATGCATGTGTAAACAATGGCTGCTTTCTGTCTAAGAGACAGAAAGACAAAGAAAGAACATATTTAGAGAGTTCAAATATAACATATTGCAGAGCTACAGTATGTATGAATAAATCCAAGGCATAGGCAAACTTTTCATTTAGTCCTTTCCTTCTTGTCTTCTCATAGAAAGAGGTCTCATCTCATGAAATTCTCAGATACCATGTTATGTCTACGTTAGTCCCTAGGAAAGATTTCTGGATATATGGGCAAAAGAGAGGAGCAAATGGTCTTGGTGCTTTGGTTGTCATTATTACTTTTCCTGAAACTTTTTGCTTACTGTTAATTATGCATGTACTGGTGAGGATGTTGGGAATGTCAAACCAGCTTTGCTAAAACGGTAAGTAAAGTTGCAACAAACTCAACAGAATGAAAACACTGAATAAGTAAAAGGTTGTTATTTATAATAGATGGGATTTCTAAAGTGATATTGATTTAGAAAAGGATTGCTTGACAAGAAATATCACTGTGCTTTTAACTGGTATTAATCACCAGATGGTGGTGGCCTTTAGAAAAAATTGTTTATTTGATAGTATTATTGCTAAAGTCCAGATCACTATCTATCACATTCAAATCAAAGATTTGCAGAAACTTTCTAGAACACTAATGCTTTCTTTATAATGTTAATTCCCACTGAAGTCTATGGGTAAATCTTGATTTCTTTAGACAGTTTCATCCACTTATTTTTCATTTTTAAGACAGAATATCAAGTATTGCTAGTGGAACACAAGCCCAAGTGAATTCAAATGAAATCCATTCCCTGAAACTCTCTACTCTCATGGGAAGGTGCCAAACATATTCAAGTATAACTGAAGACTGGAATTGTCTTGATTTGTCTTAAATAATTTATTGCACTAGCTGTGAAATACTCAGGTGGCTAAAGTCTACTAGAAAAATCAAATGGTGGTTGTTGTTAAACTACAGACCTTATTCACTATTATTAATTTCTGCACTCATTCAAACTTGTTTTATTAAATTGTCATATGCTTAATTGTTTGAGCTAATGCTTACGAACACCATAACACTTCCCGGGACCATTTGTATCAAAGGTCCAGCAAACAACATATGGTATAGAATTGCAAACCAAAGAGAAAAGAATCATACTGACAAACACCAACATAAAAAATGAAAAAACTGAAAAAATTTGAAGAGGACCACAGGACGGTACTACCATAAAAACCAAGTTATAGATACCATTACAAATGCCAAACACCTGCACTTGTATTGGGGAGAAAGGCACAAATCAGAAAAACATTTGCGACCAGAACAGTGACAAAGAAGTTCAGGTAATAGTGACTTCTGTGAATTAGACTATTAATAACTTAACTACATGATTATTTTTCCCCTTTTATTTTGGCTGAGCAATTTTGATTATTGGTGTATTGTGTGGGTGTAACTTTACCTAGAATAGTAATGATTTCTGCCATATATCTATATGAGCCATGATAATACCACCAGTATCACTAGTAAATGTATGATTTTGTATATGAGATATGTTTTCCTTTTGCTTACAACAAAGTTCTGAACAGCATGGAGGTTGCACCTCTAGTGTCTTCAAGGTCAGGAATACCTCAAAGGGACTAAGATGAGGAGGAGGTGAGATGCTTTCTCCAAGTTACTGAGTAGAATTGACCTTACCCCCTTAACTGTCTGAACTTTCAGAAATCAGACATGAATATGCCATTACGTATTCTTACTTATGTAGGCTAATATGCAACAACCTCATTCTGGTCTTTACTGGTCTTATCTTGCTGAGATATCCTAAGTTTGATACTCCCCACAACTCAAGATATTTGCTACAGTGCTGTTTTCCAATAAAGAAACATGCAGTATCTGGGAATGTTCTCCTGCTTAGGACTTCTATCAAATATGTTATTAGGATTATAGCCTCCTCGAGGCTATGTTTTCATTTTTGTTTAGCTTTTATCCTAAAACAAAAAAATCCGTTCCAAGGTTTGTGCACTGGTTCTAAATGTATCTAAAAAGTCCTGGAGGGTTCTTGTTAATTTTTATTTTTCCCCCTTTCTCTGCTTTATTTTTAATCCTCCTTTACTATATTACTCTGCTCAAAAAATGCCTATCCTTTATTGTATTAGGATTCCTCTGAAAAAGCACTTATGTTCTTTGCTTTCTCTAATTATTAAAAACCTTGTGTTTCTTCCTACAGTATGCTTCTAAGCTTTTAAAAATAACCTTGTCTTTTTTCAAATTATTTAAGTATACACACACTATATGTATACATACATACACACATCCACACACACCCACACACCCACACATACACACACATATTCAGGAAATCACGTATACTTATAGATAAATGTCATCCAAAATTATACATACTCTTAAGTTGTGTCTGGAAATGAAAAATGAATTAGCAGGTTTGCTAATGATGAACACCGATGCAACTAAGAATTTTGTTTCACTCAGTTGTCACTGCTTTATCAAACTTACTTGAGAGGAGGAACTTTAGCTGAGAGGTGACTGCGTCATGTAAAACAGTAACAGTGTTCTAGACAAATGTTTCTGCATTTATGCTCTATAATTTAATATGTTTCACTCACCTTCATGTTGTCTGCCAGCAGGGGTTTTATCTTGCCTTTCTTTCTGGTCTGACTTTCTGCTAGACTACAGCCTACATTCAGAAGTGAGGTCCTTGCCTAGGAGGTATATTGGAAGTGAAAGTGTTGGCATTCCCATCACTTCCATGTGCACCTAGGGGGTATCTCTAATGGCCTTGCAAGCCCTAAATTCTAAGAAGAAGGATAAAAGAAAATTATTTGCCCTGATTTCAGTCATAGATGCACAGGTTCGGAAATCAACATACAATTCTTAACAGCTACATCTGCTTCATATAACTACCTGTAAATTAATGCACTAACAGCAGTAGCTCAAACAGGATAAAAGAAAAAAATATATGCTTAAGAGAAAGCCTGAACCTAAAATACTCCTGTTTCAATTTTGCCATGATTACTGGCTACGGAAATTGAATGTTTATTTTCTTTTCAACTATATATGACTTCCTGTGAAAGTGCTAGATTTGGGAAACTAAATTGCTGTGGTGTCATACTACATATAAATTTATAAAAAATGTTGTGTTTCAATACTGTGGTGTGGAGAAAGGTCCAAAAGGACCAGCCACTGCATAAATCTTCAAAAAAGTCTCCCTAGAGTTGTAGTTGCAAGCACTTGTCCCTGCCACAGAATTCAGTTGTACCTTTTACTATGCAACTCAGTTACATCTCAGAAATCTGATGTGCTATACAGATTTTTTGAGAAGATTTCCAAATGGAAAAACTCTATTACAATTTATTTTCTTTCTGGCAATTTCTTCTGCTGTTTTTATCATCACTATTCTATCTACATGTTTCCTAGTAATGTTATGGGATCCTGAAATAAATAAAAAAGTCTCCCTGTGTCATACCTGTGTATCCCATTGATATTCTGAACAGAAAAGAAATTATGTGCATTTATAACATCATTACAAATCTTTCATTTAGTAGAGTCCCTGAAACATCAGTGTGTAGTTTGAAATAATGATCAGGGACAATACATTACTGTATTACTTTTGCTTAATTTTAAGGAGTAAGCAACATTTATGCTTGTCCTAATTAGCAGAAATTACAAAAATTAATTATATAAAAAACTATTTTAACACAGTGACAGATATAAAATATGGAAAATATAAGCAATTACTGATAAAACTGCATATTCCTTTGTCACATGAAAAGTGGGAGTTTAAACTTTTGCCTATTAAGCAACCACAAGCTCTGATATGAAGCAATCAACTAATATGTTATGGGGTAAGCACAAGCCAAAGCTCTAGTTGTAAAAGCATCGTTTAACATGCCTAGAGTATATTTCTCACCCCAAGTGTCCCTCTAGCGGGGGGGAGATGAACTTAGCCTGTCAACTGACTCCAGTGGTTTCAGTGGATGTCTTCTACTTTCCCCTATCCTCAACTTACTTTTATACTATTTTTTTATGTGTTTGGGTGGAGTTTGAGTGGCTCTAGTCATAAATACTATTTATTTCTGATTAGTGTAAAGTTATCTCACTCTACTTAATGGGAGAGGAGGGGTGGTTGTGGCTTGCCACCTGAGGAAGGGACTCGACATGGTTGTTGACTTCAGCAGCAGACCATCTTGATTCTCTCTTGTCAGACAGGTACTGTACAGTCTCAGCACCACAATATTCCCCCATTCTGCTGGGATTTGAATGGAGGAACGCCATGTAGTCTCCATTCCATAGTCCATTCTGTTCTTGGGAGGATATCAACCTCAGTCCATCCAGAAGGCTGCAGCTACTTTTTAGTCTAGAATTCTAAATCTTCTCTACATTTCACCCTATCCATCATCCCACATCCTTCTGTGTAAAATAATGAATACAGAGTATTCTAATAAACTGCCTACATTTTAAAGAAATTATTCTTTTAGCATGTCTATATATATATAATGAGATAATAATGTGGAAGGTAAGAAATATATATATTTCATAACAGCTCTGCACTTCTACAACTGGACTTAAAAGGATTTAAAAATATTTAGGACTAATTACACAGCAACATGTAATTGACATAGAAGTCCAAGTTTCAGTTTCAAATGCCTAAGTAGCTGAGAGCTCCTAAATATGCAGATTTGGCCTAGCTGGAATTGCAAATATTGGCCTGTGACATGTTAACTAATTAATCATTTGGAGTATTTGCCGTTAGCTATGCAGTGTGTAAAAGAGTCACTTGAGCTGCATATAATGTTCCTGGAACATTATCATCCCATTTTACAAATAGGAAAAGCAAATAATACATAATACATTTTCTATGAGCTTTCTGCTTTAGAGCAGCATGAGCTAAGTTCTGAAATGTTATGGGCATAACACAGATGCACAAGTGACAATGTATTTTTCAAAAATTGGTGAAAATACAGAAAGTCTCATTTCCTTTCTTAAAGATGAGCAATACAATATTAATAATCTTAAAATGGATTTCCTTAGAAATTACTTCTATGTACAAGTTACATCTAAATTGTCTTCAGCCTGGCCTGATGTTATCTAGAAAAACTAAATGAAAAATATGCCCAACATTTTTGCTTGACTAAGTCCATGGACTTCTGTGAGGAGAAAGACAGCATGGATAAACAAAATTCAGGCTGACACCTCCAGTCAGTCTAAAAGATTGTAAATCTTAATTTTTAAGACCCTTTAATTTTTATTAAAAGTGCAAACCAACAAACAAGCAAAACTCCCAAATCAATCCCTCCTATAAAAAAATCAAACCTCTGTACCACTGGAGGCTCTTGGACATTAAAATAAATCTCACATAATAAGACTACAAGTAGAAGCAATTGATCTGACCCACAAATGTATTGCATTGTCTTAGTTTTCTTTACTTATCCTTGATAGCAGCAAAACATTTGCATCTAAAATAAACCACATCCACAATCAGTGGCAGAGATGGCATAACACTTTCTTTCATTCAAATAAAACATGTTTTAAAAGCAGTGAGGCTGATAAGGACCTTGATTTTTGAAAGTGTTGTTACATAGTGGTTTGGAAGAGCCAGACACAAGGGGTGATTGACAGAAGCTTCAGTTTGTGTGGAGAGACTTGTAGAGATCATGGGAATAAAAATGGTTTTCCTGTGTATCATTAAATGTGAGCAGAAGCAAAACTCTACTGGAACCAGAGAATTAAAATGTATTTTTCTTCTCTTTCTTCACAGCTTTCTTTTTCTTTTCATCCTACTCCCAGCATCCCTGAGCACTACACATTGGTACTCTTTGCTTAGTACTAAAGGCAGTAGGAAAAATAACAAGCAAACAAAAGACTTCTAGTATTTTAGAAAGAAAACAATAAAAATAAGAATACATCTAAAGAGAGAAGCAGAAAATAAGGATGCATTTGGATCAGCATGATACCATAAAATCAATTATTCAGAAGAAACAAGAGATTGGACCAAAAGCATAGCTGGAAAACAATGTCACTAATAACAAGAAAAGGAGATGGGTAAAGGAAAAAAAAGACCAGCACTGTTTCTGTGTTGTTTTTTTTTTTTTTCGTAGTTTGCGTAAAAACTTCTATTCACCTTCTCATTTTCTGTATGAGGCCACAGTATGACTAGTACATCAAGGCAAAAGGCAGAATTTCTCTGTCAATGTGCGAAGCAGTTCTTCAATAATTAAGTATCCGTGACTTGAGCTCATCAGGCATTTAGAGCTCTAGAAGTAGCACCAGAAATGATAGGCTAAATGTCTGTGGGTGAGAGAAGACCTCACAAAACAAGATTAAGCACAGTTCTATTTCAGAATTGGTTCTTTAGATATTGACAACAAAAATGCAGTGTTTGCTTCTAATTTTCTGGTTTTATACAAAATCTAACATGGAAGGTAATACTACTGATGCCATTTGATTGTTATTGTGCCTAGCAGCATTATGTAGATATTAGATCGTACTATAGATGTTGCTGTACAAATTCCTCAAAATAACCCCTTAAACCTAGGAAGTCACTAAGCAAAAATTAGAAAATACAGTTTTGGAACTGAAATGCAGAGTTAATTTTGCAGAAGACTTCATCTTCATGCATTGCTTTAAAACATGGTGGGAGTTTCATACCACCACGCTCTAAGCACTGTGAGATTGTAGCCAAGCTGAAAAACAGAGAGGCTCCCCTATGGAGTAATTTCAGAGAGAAGCCAAAGTTATGTGTCCCAAATAATTCACTAGATGATGCTCTTTCTCTTATTTATTCATAGGTCTTAGACAGACTAGCCCCTAGGCATATTAATTGGTTGGGCTGTTATGCTTCCCTGATGCCTTTATTTATGAAGTAGGATGAACTATTGTTACAAAGCAAGCAGAAAATATGTTAATACAAAGAAAAAGGGAACAGGTTCACTGCACAGTGAATGAACAGAAAAAAAAATTCAAACAAAAATTTAGCAGATATACTTAATATTACTAACATTTTTTATTGAAATAAAGCAGATTTTTATGGTATTGTAAATGTACTTATTTTGATCAACTGATTTTGGTGGGTCATAGACAAAAGAGTTCAAGTATTCTTAAACAAGATATGTTGAAGATAACTGACCCTCAAGCCCACTCTTATGACCCAGGGGTACATAATTTTTGTTTCCATAACTTGATATTTCTTATACTAGTTTCCACATACTGAACTCTTCTTTGGTCAAAGACAACTGTACTCTGTGTTGCATCATAGTGTACGTTTTCTTGTTTACACCTATGCACCTCCAGGTGGCTGAGTAATGACAAACCAGGTTCTGGGTGCTACTGTGCAGGAATCATGGACAGGAATAAGGAGCAAGATAAGCCTATGAATGGCAGCCAAGTAAAATTGAAGATTCTAGATTTTTAAAACTGTATATATGACTGCCTTGGGAAAAACATTATCTCAAATGAGAAAGAAGCAAACACTTTTTTAATATGTTTGTATGGAGAGGAAGATACAGGGCTTTGTCACACCACTTGGAGTCATGCAAATGAAGAAATCTTTCCTCTGTCATCCAAAAGGCTTTAGAATTATTTTATGCAGTATGCTTCACTCAGTGTGAACCACGAGTGGCAGCTAGATTATGGTTGGGAAGATAGGTTAAAGAACATAATATTCATTTTAAAAAAACCCTTACTGCTACCATTATCCTATTCCTACAGTGAGAATTCACATTTGTTCCTTTTTTCTTGATCAGTCTATGATGATTTTTTAGCAAGAAGGAAAATCTGGCAAGGGCATAAGAGAGGAACTAGTTATTTTCAAAGAAAGCTAACTTGAAAAACCTGCTTGATAAAATATTATCTCTTAGTGTGTGTGTGTGTATGAAATATTATTCTTTATAATTTTTTTCATCACAGTACATTATTTTACACAATTCCATGATCATGAAATTCTACCCTTCATGCAGCAGATTTCTTAGTCTGCACAGAAAAAATGTCATGTAGTTCTGTTATAAAAGAAACTTTCTTTCTCCAAGATGAATTATTATATATTCAGAAGATATTTAGAGATGGTAAAGGTTTAGGTTACAGAGAAAAATCTGACGTTTAATATAAATGTGGCTCTTTGCTCTCTTGGAATTTCACTTCATTGATCTTTCAGAATGCTCCTGTCTGTGAGGAACAGAGGTAGCCTATCAGCAGGTATGGTGCAGGTCTTTCCTGTGTGGCTCACAGAGGATTCCATTTGGTTACACCCTGCAGCTGACAAAGTCTCCAAGTTCATGTCTCTGAAATTATTAGGGGTCTACTGTCTGGGAGTGTGCAACAGAAGGCAGCAATGAAGCATGTGTTTAATTAAAGTAAAATATTAAGAGGGTATTTTTTTTAATATTATTTTTGCAACTGATAAAATATACAGCATGTTTTCTTGGGTGACTACATCTCATTCTTGGCAGCTGCAGCAAATACAGACTTTCAGAGGGAAAAAACTAATATTTTCTGCATTCAAAGCGTGTATAGACCACACATTTATTCAGACGTTTGTGTTGAGTCTAAATCTTAATTTTCCAGCTTGACCAGAATGGGCAGTTTACTATTTTGCAATTCCCACTGGAACCTGGAAGCCCCAGGTAGACTTTCTCCAGTGTCTCTACTGTAAGTAAGTAGCTACAAGTAGGTGATACATTTTCTATCTGCCATCTCTCATTAGATAAATAAGGACATAGTTCAGGGAACTAAAAATATATCAAAAAGGCTTCTTCATTAGAAAATGCTTTCTTCTTCTAGATTCTTGTTACTTATACAGAACTAAATTAACCTCTTGGGACCATGACTTTATCTGACAAATCAGTTCTTCATCTGCAATTCCTGTTTTAACTTTGTTCTGCTACATGATCTTGCTTGTAAAACATTTTCTCAAAAAAGCCACTAGGGGAAATGTCAGATATCTCAATTCATCTTCTAAAATGAAACTGTACAATCAAGAACTGTCCTTCTGCTGCAAACAATTCTGACAAGCGGTGGTCTGAACTCACAATTATGTGTGTCTCTTTTATGTCAGCATTATTCTACTGAATTCAAGATAGATAGATTACTGGCAATTGTTTTAAATATAGTGCAAGAAGGGAAAGAATCCCATTGCATTACTTCAAGTTCTGAAAAGAGATGCCTTCACTAAATACATGTGCCATGAAGTTTTGGTAGCTGATTTGTGAGCGAGAAGAAAAAGAGTAAGGATGTCTGATTTAACTGAGATGGATCACAGACTACTCAGCAGTTGAAGCTCTAGTGGGAACACATTAAAGCTGCCTTCTGTCTGAACAAGTCATTGCTTAAGAGATAATTGTTGAGACCTGAAATCAGTGAGAAAACAATGACTGAAAATAATAATTTTCCTCTTCCATTTACTGTCTTCAAACTGAACTTGGGGTAACTAACAATTACACATCTGGAGCTGAAGGAAATAATGTATTTATATCAAACCTGTTTCTGTTTTAGATTGGAATCTAAAGGAACAAACAGAAATTCTGTGCATATGGTTGTTTAAATCAACAATTTCTGATTGCTCTTTTAGAATATTATACTGGCAGTAAATATATCAAGAATCTGAAATCACTTTAAAAAGCAGCTCCTATTAATGAATGTGCTTATACTTACTATTACTATATATATAACATAAAATGTTGCTATTCTCTTGGTTTTGTTTTGTTGGTTTTGATTGTTTTCTTCTTTTATAGCCTTGTAACTCATATGAACATTGCAAGACAGAAAGAGGATGAAACTTCGTGGAAAAAAAAAAAGAAAATCTGTATCCTGAAAAGGCAAGAAGTCTAGGGATATGGTGAGACAATACTTGCAGAGGAAAGTAGGAGGAATGGGGATTTTTTTTAATGTGAGAGACTATGCATGTATATGAATATATTTTCTCAATTAATTTACTAGGAAGGTCAATGGATTATTTTGATGTACAATGAGGTTAGCACAGAGTACTGAAATACTATCATGCATCACTCAATTAAATCCTCAATCATTACAGATAAATAGTAGTGTGTCTTACTAATGAAAAATATTTTGATGCATAGGAAAAATATGCTTTTTGGTAATTTTTTTTGGTAAAATATTAAGCGGTATATGAAATCAATTAACAAAAAAGAAGTTTGTAGGATTCCATTATATATAGAAATACTGACAAGCATACATTTTCCAGACTATATAAATTACATACTCATTCATTTCTTCTTCATACTAATCTGGAACATGCACAGTCAATAGCTGAAAGAAAGACTTCTCTGAAAAATATTATGTGTTGTGTGCCTTGGAACACTGATGTTGTACCTCATGTAATTAATGAATGTAGAAAGGATGCTTCTCCCGTATGGTGATTATATTTCTTTGCAAGGATGAATATCAGTGAAGAAAAATCATAAAGAATATTCAATCAGGTAGAAATAGGCAAATATGAACTATTTGTTTGTAATGTTATGACTTGGGAGAAACTGAAAAGTTTATTCTCATTAGTATAGTTAATTAATTAATATAATTAATTTCCTTATCTTGCAGTGCTTAAAAGTCCAGAGATAATGCTAGTAGGAGTAGAAAAGATAAATGCATTAAAGAATGAAAAATTTTATATCAGACAGTTCAAACAATAGTTAAACTGCAATGTTGTGTTGAAACACTTTTTGAAAGGTTTTGGTAAGTTTTTATGGTACACTTAAAGCAATATAATATATGAAACAGTAGACAAAGGGCCATTCTTGTGGTGTAATTTGAACTGAAAGAAAAAGAAAAAAAAGAAAGAAAAAGAAAAAGAAAAAGAAAAAGAAAAAGAAAAAGAAAAAAAAGAAAAAGAAAAAGAAAAAGAAAAAGAAAAAGAAAAAGAAAAAGAAAAAGAAAAAGAAAAAGAAAAAGAAAAAGAAAAAGAAAAAGAAAAAGAAAAAGAAAAAGAAAAAGAAAAAGAAAAAGAAAAAGAAAAAGAAAAAGAAAAAGAAAAAGAAAAAGAAAAAGAAAAAGAAAAAGAAAAAGAAAAAGAAAAAGAAAAAGAAAAAGAAAAAGAAAAAGAAAAAGAAAAAGAAAAAGAAAAAGAAAAAGAAAAAGAAAAAGAAAAAGAAAAAGAAAAAGAAAAAGAAAAAGAAAAAGAAAAAGAAAAAGAAAAAGAAAAAGAAAAAGAAAAAGAAAAAGAAAAAGAAAAAGAAAAAGAAAAAGAAAAAGAAAAAGAAAAAGAAAAAGAAAAAGAAAAAGAAAAAGAAAAAGAAAAAGAAAAAGAAAAAGAAAAAGAAAAAGAAAAAGAAAAAGAAAAAGAAAAAGAAAAAGAAAAAGAAAAAGAAAAAGAAAAAGAAAAAGAAAAAGAAAAAGAAAAAGAAAAAGAAAAAGAAAAAGAAAAAGAAAAAGAAAAAGAAAAAGAAAAAGAAAAAGAAAAAGAAAAAGAAAAAGAAAAAGAAAAAGAAAAAGAAAAAGAAAAAGAAAAAGAAAAAGAAAAAGAAAAAGAAAAAGAAAAAGAAAAAGAAAAAGAAAAAGAAAAAGAAAAAGAAAAAAAGTTTCATTCAAACCCCTAGTTCTGAGCAAAAGATTTGGCAACAGCAGAGTAAATATGGCTTTGCTGATCCCCTCTATTTATGCGGTAGAGAGCAAAACCTCTAAAGTGTGGATTAGCTATTCTTAACACGTGGGCAGGCAACGCGGTGTTGACACCACAACTGTAAGCTTGCATATTCTTTTGGCAGACTTAAACTAATTTTCTTCACTCCAGCTAAGGAACCAAAAGTTCAAAGATGTTTTCTCTCTCTCTCTGTCTTTCCTTTCTTATCAAAATTATTCCTCACAATGTTTTGAAAACTCCTCATAGTCTGCATGATATTATATTTTGGCTAGCGTAATGAAGTTATTTGTAACTCTGTAGGAAAAGCTAAGATGCAATTAGGATTCTCCTGTGCTGTTTTCCTGTATAAATCTATGCATTTTCTTATAATCTGAATTTTTAGGAAAGACTTGGGTGCAATGATGTCATAAAAATAATAAGATGGAATATGAGAATTCCTTCACGGTATAGTGTATAGCATAGAATAGGTAAGAAGGAAAGAGTGAGAAAACTCTCTCAAACTTATTAAAGTGAGAAAAATAATGAAAATTCCAAACTTTGCATTTACTAATATATTTTATATTTGTTTTGAAAAAATAACCTAAAAAAAAAAAAAAAAGAAAGGATAAGCGTGGGATGTCTCCTAAATCTTAGGGCCCTTATACTGCAGCATAGTAGAAAAGCACCAACTCCAGACTAATTTCATTGATCACACTACATCCTGAAGGACTACTTGAGCTCCTTCACTGAAAACTCCTTAAAAGTCTGTGGTTTGGAGTTCTTGGGCAGTTAGGATGAAGCCAAACATCTGACAAATTTCCGAAATCAAACTGTGATGTTCTGATGCACTATTGGCACACATAAACTTTAAGTAGAACTAGAAGAATTTAATGGCCTTTCATACTATTATTTTTGAATGACCATACTATTATTTTTGAATGACCATACTATTATTTTTGAATGACCATTGCATGGTCATTCTAATTTTACCACTTTCTTCTTTTTTTTTTTTCTTTCCAAACTTTTTTTTCCACCTGGCTGCAGCACTCACTTCTTCACCTCTAGAAACAAAATCTCTCATCTCCCAAAGTACAACTACTAGCTCACTTCCAAAATCATGGTTGGCTTACTTTGTGTACAACAGAAACACTGTAAAACTGACATAATGGAGGAGAAGAGGAAAAGGTTTATGCAGGAGCAAGCACATAGAGGAGATGTGTATCGCTCATCTCTTGACACAGGGCTGTGCCAGGATCCAGGGATCAGAGCATGGTTCTACATCCCAGGAAATCCTCTCTGTTTCATCCTTTCTGACAGAAATTGCTTCCAGGGTTTTATGCTTTCACCACATATAATAAATTTCACAGAATCACAGAATATGCTGAGTTGGAAGGCACCCATAAAGATCGAGTCCAACTGTTAGCACTGCACAGGACCATGCCCAAGAGACACACCATGTGCCTGAGAGTATAACTTTTTTTCAAGAAATTTCCAATTGTTAATGTAAAGAACTATGTAGACCTTGTAAACTGACACCTTACCATCAGCAAAACAGGCAAGTATTCCTCAAGTTGCCTCCTTATGGTGTTTGCCTGTTCACTTTCCTCTGTGGCATCTGTTTCTGTACCCTACTGGAAATGAAGCCTCAGCGTAATCCCATTAGAGACTTTTCTGTGTTTGTCTGATATTTTTTGCCACTTACCAAGAATGTTACATTCCTTAGCTATTTCTTCTGTTTGATTGTTTTACCATAGTCCTCTCCTTGCTATAGATTGCTCTTTCTGCTTTGCAGATTACTTGGGAAAAAGGCACTAAGGATATGTCCAAATGCTGTATTAAAAAATGTATGAACAAACTATGTGTGAGTTTCAAAAGCCATATGGAGTGGCATTAAATCTAAGGTAATCTTGGTGAGAGGCAAGGTATGTTAGCATGGGTGCCTTATCACATTCAGATTTTGAATGGTTTGTGTCCCATCATTTTCAATGTGAGCAGAAAGAGTTCAAGTTGCCTCCAGTATATTGCACTGATATATTTTTACTCTATCCCCCTGAAAGACATAGTCATTGTTGATAACATTACATTTATCAACACTTCCACTCTCACTCTGCACTGGCAGTTGGCTTTTTTGTTTGTTTCTTTTGCTTTGTTTAGGGTGGTTTTTTTTTCTGATCAGAAGCCTCTAGCAACTTTTGTCCTGAGATAGTTGCTATTCTCACCGTGCCATACTATCTGTCTGAATACAGTATTGGACAGTCTTATTTTTTTGTGGTTTTTACACATAATGTTAGTCTGATGATATTCTGTATGTCCCTTAAAGGTTGATTTTGTCACAGGATGAAGCAGCAACTAGAATGTGCTAAACAACTCCAAAGGTGTCTGGCATTTTAGTCTTTACTGGACAGCAGAGTATAAAAGTTAAAATCCAAAACCACTGAAATGAAAGACAGTAATATTTTAAACTGTTTATACCAAGGCTGAAACTGAAACATCTTTCCCACATTTATTTGATTTGTGTAGATACAGTCCCAATCCATTTGTGCAGGAACTCTGTACCAAATATCTGCTAGGCTATTTCTCCATGAAAAAAAACCCTAGTTTTAATAGAAAACTGTTTTAGTGGACAGAAAACATATGATAGTCCACTCTGTCACACATTCAGCTATGCAGATGCAATCTCTCAAATGTATTCACTCTGACTAATTCAAGAGCTGAGTTCTGGGAAACATTTAACTAGATTAACAGATTCCTGACTTACTTGAGGATTGCTGGCAAAACAACTTTGTGAATGGAGGTTTGGCAGAACAGTTGTCTTTTCCCTAGTCTCATAGAACAATTTACCTTGATTTCTGTTTCAAACCCCATATAAAGCAAGGTCAGGTTTAAGGTCAGTTGAGCAATCGTTTAACAACCCCTTAAAAACTTCCTAGTGAGAAAATGATACATCCCTTAATGTATTCTCTTACAAAGTATTTTATTTATTGAATCAATACCACAAGATATCTTCCCATAAGTTCAAAAATAGCCATACAAACAGCTAAGCCAGAGAAATGACTGTAGCTTATTTTGACCCTTGAGACCAAACACAAGAATCATCAGGTATGTTGTGTTAACAGTATCTTTGAGACAGTTCATAATATTTTTTAAGATTGTTTTTTTCTACAAGCACTGTTGCACGTTTGCACACACCACCCACTACACAAGAAGAAATCCAGCCTGTCAGATAGTAGTGTCTATGAGCTCCTTGTCTTCTTCCATTTGCTCACTAGTATACCTGTCTGTTGACATAGTGTTCACACAACAGAAAGAGCCTTTAAGGAGAAATTGACTTCTAACATTTCTTTATGTTAATCACAGTTGCCTTCAGAGTGGATTCAGATAGAGGATCAAGGTGTTAGCTTCAGGTCAGTTGCTTCAGCCGGTGTTTTTTTTATGTCCAGCTCATGGACAGCTCCAGTTTGTGGATGGCTCCAGCTCATTTCAGCTTCAGTGCAAGTTTACCTCCAGCTCAATTTTGGCTCTAGCTCATTCACAGCTCTCATATTTCTGCTCTGATTTATTTTAGGTCCAGCTAATAAATAGCTCCAGTACTTTCAGCTTGTTTTATCCACAGCTTCTCTTCAGTTCCAGTCCATTTCAACACCCACTCTATTTCATTTCTGGTTGTTAAACAATCTTCTTTTTTGTCAAGGTTGTTAACCACGAGGCTCTGCCAGGGAAACCAGCCCCAGCTGGTGGGCTCTCTGGCATGGCACGATAGGTCACTGAGGGGAGAGAAGTGGATGTTGTCTACCTCAACTTCAGCAAGGAATTTTTTTTTTTGGTTGTTGTTTTTTTTTTTTTTTTTTTTTTTTTTTGTTTTTTTTTTTTTTTTTTTTTTTTTTTTTTTTTTTTTTTTGTGTTTTTTTTTTTTTTTTTGTTTTGTTTTGTTTTGTTTTTTGGTTTTTGGTTTTTTGTTTTTGTTTTTGTTTTTTGGGTTTTTTGGGGTTTTTTTGGTTTTTTTGGTCACTGTCTTCCATAACATTCTCATAGGTAAGCTCAGGAAACGTGACTTCAATGAATGGACATTGAGGTGGATTAAGAACTTAATGGCAGAGCTCAGAGGGTCACGATCAGTGGAGCAGAATCCCGTGGGATGCCTTGGTGTCTAGGAGGACCAATGTTATCCCAGGGTTCACTGGGGAGACTGTGGCCAGCAGGTTGAGGCAGATGATCCTGCCCATCTACTCAGCCCTAGTGAGGTCAGATCTGGAGTGCTGTGTCCAATTCTGGACTCCTCAGTTCAAGACAAGGACCTATTTAGAGGGTCTAGCAAAGGGCCAAAGAGAGGCCTGGAGCACCTCTCTTATGAGGAGAGACTGCAGGAGCTGTGTATCTTGCTCTAGAGAAGACTGAGTGAGGATCTCACTAACGTCTAGGTGTACCTTGAAGGTTGGTGTCAAGAGAATGGTGCCAGACTCTTTTCAGTGGTGCTCAGCAACAGGATGAGGAACAATGGCCATAAACATAAATAGGGAGGTTGTGGAGTGTCCCTCCCTGGAGACATTCAAAATCTACCTGCACAGATTCCTGTGTACCCTGCTCTAGGTGATTGCCTTGGCAGGGAGTTGATGATCACCAGAGGTCCCTTCCAACCCTAATGATTCTGTGATTCTGTGTTACTGATGATGTGAATTCCCTGCTCACATGTATTCATTGCAATTCTGCATGGAAAAAGGAAGCAGCAACAGAAATAATAAAACCTGTAGCAACTTGAGGAAAGTTGCTACTTTGAGGAAAGTCACACTGCTAGGGGTCTTCATCATGAAAGTTGGATGTGGAGTATTTGTTAGGTATTTATCAAAAAGTGCAACATCATAGAAAATATCAGAAAGGAATACTTTATTAGCACACCAGAAAAAAAACTGTAAAGCTTGCTTGTTTCCACTTCAAGTAACTTAGTATAAATCAGTTTGAAAAGGTACTAAACATGGAGGAGAAATCAAGCAGTGATTTTTGCAAATTAAAATCTAGGTGAAATTCAAAGCCTGAGAAGACCGTAAACTGGAAGTCAGGAGGATAAAATGGGCCAAGGCTCTTTCCTTAACTAACTGTAGTTGCTCACTCTCACAAACTAAATTGGGTGAGATACAACTTTTGGTCTGATCACACAGAGATTTTCATCTGCCACATACTGTCTATAAAGGATAGACCAAATAACTTGTCTTGCACAATACATACTCAATAAGCATAAAGTTAAAATAAGCTGGGAAAACATACTTGTTCTCTTCTTTTATATTCTAGCACTTTTATTATGTATTTACAGTGTCACTGACTGGAAAGATTGCAGTTAAACAAACAGAGAAGTTATTTCAGATACAACTAACAAGATATTTCCACTAATCAGAAATCTGGCAAAATAATCCCAAATTTTCTTTTAGAATGAAACTAGAGGATTTTAGTATTTTGTAAGAGTGTATTCTGTTAGATGAGTGACTGTATAGCAGAGACTAATATTTACTTACGAGCTTGCAATTATTAATTGAAATAAAATAACAAGGTCTTTTTGAATTGCTCTTTCTAAGCCTTCTTGAGGATTAGAACAGATGTATAAAAATGAAAGAACTCTTAAGCCTTGTATTTGACATTTCTAGGAAATTAAGTGCAACTTTCATAATACTTTAAAAGTAAACCATTAAAAATAAGTTCTAGCATTCAAAATATTCTGCTTTGTTATTTCTAAAATAATAATGATTCCAATTAGAAGAATAAGTCTGATACACTTAGCTTTATTTGGAGATGTGAAAGGGGAAATAGAAATCAGAGGAAAAGCCACTGAAGCATTGTTTCTCCCCTTTTTCCTCTGTCACTTCTTTCTGTGTAAAAAATCCACTCCCCCCCATCTTAAAGAGTTGGCAATTTATCCATTTTCTCAAGAGTGTGGTTAATCCACTTCAGGATACGTTTACATTCCTTAACAGCCTTTGTTATGAGGCGGAAGTGGTTAAGGGACACTGAGATATAGTGACTGCATTTTAAATTTAAATGAGCTATATTTTCTTACTCTTGACTATTTATGGATGGAATAGGAGGCAGAGCATTTATGCACATGCAGAAGAGTATTGCCAAAAATGTTAAATGGCTGAATAGCTTAGTGTTTCAAAAAACAGTTTTCTTATACTGCCTCTGGAAGAGATACTGTGGTGTGAATCTCTTCTTCCCCAATCTAATGTTTTTATTATGGTCTGCCACAATAAAACTTGTTGTGTTCTTGATTGTGTTCTCCAACATTTCTTTTGGGATGCAATATTTTTTAGAAAAGGTTAAGTTCCATTGCTTCAGAAAATTTGTCTGCACACTGTCCTCTAAAAAAAGACTGAGAAGCTTTATCAACAAAAGGTAAGTTGAGGATGTGTAATTGTATCTTCTGTTGTAAAAGATATCATGTAAAAGAAATTATGATATTTTCTGACATTCATGCAGAGAACTGTTTATAAGGAAAAAAAAAAAAGCAGAACTCAAGTACAGAATGAAAAAAAAATAAAGAAAAAGGTATTTAAATGGATTGCCTCTTCTGCAGAGAACACTTGAGTAGTAATAGCATTCAAAGCAAGTTAGTCAGAGGACTGTTGGAAATACTCCTGTATTGAAATTACAATTTCTGGTTGTAAATTTGAATCTTTTGCTTCAAAATCGGCTGGGGTTGTTTCCTTCTGTGTTGTTTGGGTTTGTTTGCAATTTAGGGCCATAAGCTGTCAGAAAAATCCATATTACCTATATGTTTCTTAAAATGATTGATACAACATTTTTTACTGCAATTTTTATTTCTTAGAGAAGATGAGATAAAGGACAGGAGTTGATTCAGTTTTATCAGATAGTACCTGACTTATAATGTCTTATCATGAAATGAATGGGAATTATAGTGTAATGTTCTCAATAAGGGCACCAGAATCTGTGTTATGCATAGTAAGATATCTGGATGGTTTGGGAAAAAAAATGACAGCTGAGATCTGGCATACTGATGATGAAGAACAGCCTAAACAGATAGCAAGAGCTACCTCTGAACATTTGCTTAAAGTATTGGCATTTCCTTAATTTTTCTGTCTGTGAGAGTGTCTTGCAGATGAAATGTTAAGGATGTATATATTCCAAAATTTTTAGTTTAATTTATAATTAAGTTAGAGAGACTTGACAACAATATTTATGTGTTTTATATGTTTATTAAACTGAAAATCAGTATTTTGCAATATAATAGAAATGAGGTACAGGAGATTCAATACAACTGGTTTTGTTTTTGGTTGTTTTTTTTTTTTTTTTTTCTGTGAATGCCGCAATAAGAATACTAGATCTTAGATTTTTATGTATGAGTTTAGTACTAATTTGGTTGAATGATTACTGGCATATTACTTGATACATTTATCAGTGCAAAAACCTTTGACTCAGGGATCTGGAGGATTCATTATTACTCTGCTGAGCTCTACGAAAGCTTTGGATAAGATCTCAAAAGAAAATATACAATATAAAGCATTGTATATTTTATAAAAATATAATATACTGGTAGGGGAATGTTTGAAGATTATTCTGGAAAGGTAATATTTGTGCATCCCAGTAGGTGCTTTGTCACTGCTAGGTAGTGAAAGCCATAGTTTCATATCAGTGAAGCAAGATTTAAAAACTACAACAATTTAGGTAGAATAAGAATATTAAAAACAGTAGGAAAGGAAAAAAAAAAAAAGGGGGGAAGGAAAACAAGTAAAAAGAAACCTAGTGTAAGAAGCAACAACGGTTTGAGGTTTTCTTCCTTTTTTTTTTTTAATTAAATATTAGGATAATGAATGTTAATCAGAGAGGGATGTTTTGATGAACCTTATTCTGATTCTGAGAGACATCATTACAGATTCAGTGATGTAACAGTGAATAACTTTATTAGACAAAGTAGAAGCACAGCGTAACAGAGTGAATAAGAAAACTAAGGTGCTTTGGAAGATTCTTCAGAACTAGGAATATTTTTTCTCCACTGCAAAAGCACTTTACAGTTAGATCATTCATTAAATCATTCAAGCAAATTTGCAGTCTGTTGGGGGACTGTTACCCCTGCAAAAACTGCCTGCACGGCTGGTCACAGAAGAGCAGGAAGGAAGCTGGAACTTCAGACAGTGAAGAGATTTTCTACCAAGAACATTCAAAGCAAGAAGTGCTCTGAGCCCTTTTACCCTGTTTTCCTAAAAAACAAGGCTAGTGAGACTGTACTGCTTGCTTGTAAAATGTACTTATGCATATTTCCCTGCCTCACAATAACTTTCATGCCAGGTATCAGAGAATTGAGATGATAAATTTTACCCAAATTTGACAAATGAGGTTAGTAATTACTTTATCAAATTTTATGCCTAGATGCGAGAGGGGACCCTAGTAGTGATCAGCTCTTCCTATTCTGGAAATTATTCCATCCAACTCACCAAAGAGTCATGCTGGAGCAAAAGGCCATTTTGTGACAGACAGTAGAGGGGAGATGTTTTAAGTGCAAGAAAATCCCTTGAACCATAAGTTTAAATCAAGCCAGGCTTCATTAGTCCTGTTATTCATAGAATTCCTTGTTTCTATAGCCACTGGTGAATGTGTCAGCAAAAAGATCCCAGCATACTGACCAAGGGATTCTTATCAGTCAAGTCTGATAAAAGTCTAGCACATATCACTTCTAACTTGAAGGAAAATTAAAAACTCAGGAAGTTGAACTTTGACATGACACTTTCTTTAAACTTACAATAATTTTGCAGCTCTGGCTGAGGAAAATATATTTATGATGAGGAGACTGCTAGTAGAGTCTATCTCATTAATGGACATCAGGCACTGAATTCTGAATGAATTTTTAAGCCTAATTAAAAACATAAAAGGGTGGTGGGGACTAAGGGGTTATATCTTTGTCCACAGTTTGTGGTTTACAAGTTTCATTACCACTTTCTCTTCAGTAACTGAGCATTGGCACTAGGCAGATCCTATTTAAGAGTAATTTGGTCAAATTTCATCATTAGCAAACCACTCATTATGTATTCTTGCAGAACTGAATCCAAGGCCCAATAAAGATGTTAGACTTTTTGCTAAAAACATAATACCTGGATTTTTCTTTCACCCATTTTACTGTAGTCAAAATGTATTGATTAACATTAAAGAAAGAGACAGTGAAAGAAAAGGCAATAGTGCCTAGTCAGGCCTCCAAATTAGGGTGGTCTGTCTTTTGCAGGATGTATTATTTTAATTTATTTTATCTTGTACTATTTAACAATTTTGTCTCTCTTGGTGTTTCAGTGAAAAAAAACCCTAAAAATATTTGTTTTATTCTCCAGAAAGTATTAATTCTCCATAGCACTACCAAAATTTTTTGAAGAGACCTGTAAGGAAACCTGTAGAATGCAAGCTTTTCTTGCAGTTATTATTGTGAATAAAGACAACAGGAGTACTTGTTTTACACTCCTAAATTTTTGCTTTCATTTCTTCACCAGTTTTGGAAATGAAAAACTCCAGTGGTACATCTCTGGCTTCATACCTAGAAAGGATGTAAATGATATGAAACTAAATCTAATGTGAAAAAAAAACAGTATCAGGGTGAATTTATAGTCAATATCTTCAAGACTGAAAAACCTATGGTTCCTGGTGAGACCCCTAAATATAACTCATACCTCCATTCAACAAATCGGTTAAGTGTGTGTTGGATAAGTGACATACGGATCTGCAAAAACATTTTGAATTCCAGGAGTTCCCATTAATTCTTGAGCAAATATAGCAGAGTTCCCTGTTTCATGGAACCCCAAGTATATGAAGTTACTGACTTTGCATCTGTGCAGAGGAAAACTATTTGGAGCCAAGTTATAGAAGCTTTAGAGTCCATGTCAGCTGAAACCTAAATCAAATGACAGCTTGAAATGGGTTTCTGTGAAGAAAAAACTGAGTTCTGGTAGAAAGGGGGAGCTACAGGGTGGTGGCTTCTGTTAGAAGCTGCTAGAAGCTTCTCCTGTCCTATTGGAGCCAATGATAGCTGGCTTCAGGAGGGACTTCCTGCTGGTGGCCTAGGTGGAGCCAATTAGGAATCATAGTAACGCCTCTTGTGATAACATATTTAAGAATAGGAGTAGTTGCACACTTAGAAAATTGTAGCCATGAAGGAACAATGCAGACATTCAAGGTCAGTGCAGGAGGAGGAAGAGGAGAAGAGACCCCATGGGACAAGGAAAGGACTCAGAGCTGCTGTTGCAGACAGAAATGTAATAAATAATATTCCTCCATCATTCTCAAACATCTGCACCCTGTCAAAAACGTCCTTTTGTAAAGAACTGTGTCAGCAAGCTCTGCTAAGTGATATCCTGGTCGAAAAGGTTCTCACAAACAGAACTTCCAGCTAAAGCAGTCTTTTGCAAACAAACATCCTGCCAGACCATCCTGCTGAAGCTTGTTTGCCATGCCAGAAGTTCCTGCCATTGTGAAGTCTTCAAAAAGCTATGTGCTGAGGAATCACAGANTACAGAGGTTATAAGCTATTTTCAAATACAAAAGACTATAAAACTATATAAAACTACATTAAAATCTACAACTGTATTAAGGCTTATGGCAACAGAAAGAGGGAAAAATCATTTCCACATAATGGGAAATCTTTCTCTCTCTGCCTCTCCCTCTTCCTCACCTTTTCTCTCCACCANGCAAAGCAGAGAAAGATCCTTTACTAAAAGTTTAGCTATAGTAACCCGTAACACGTGCGTACCAGGAACACAGAGTTCTACAAATTTATGACCCTACTTAATTTCCCTATCTAGAAAATGCATCCAATGTCTAACTAGCCCATCCTACAAACTATCTCAAACCACCCCCCTGGAAACACCACCCTGAACTGAGTCAGTGGTCACAAGACCATTCCTTCCTCCCCCCATCCTCATCTTCATCACATTATGCCTTCTATTTGGAGTCTTTCCAGTACCTCTAACCTCATCTTTATACTACAACTAAACTATATTGTATTTTGACTATAAGGTGTTCTAACAGTTATCTGAATACAGCCTAATATCTCCCCCTTAGCACAGAAAGAGGCTTCAAAAATGTGACACAGAGGTTAAAATCTAGCTTAAGTATTTGGTACAGAGGTTATAAGCTATTTTCAAATACAAAAGACTATAAAACTATATAAAACTACATTAAAATCTACAACTGTATTAAGGCTTATGGCAACAGAAAGAGGGAAAAATCATTTCCACATAATGGGAAATCTTTCTCTCTCTGCCTCTCCCTCTTCCTCACCTTTTCTCTCCACCACCACACGCTGCCTACCTGCCACTGGAGACCGAGATGCTGCTGTCCTGGAGAGAACAGAGACCCACTGTGTTACTTGAGTTCACCTCATCCCTCTGGCTCCCCATATTTCTGAAGGCCAGGGAGGCAGAGCTGGGAAGGGGCTTCGCAGTGTCCTTGCAGCATGGCTTGCCGTAAGCAGCAACACCAAAAGTCCTGGCTTCATTTCAAAGAACTAAAGCTGTTAAGATCCTCTGCTGCTAAGGGTAGTTTTATGGTGGTACTCTTTTCTCTGCTTCTAAAAATTAATCTTGGCATTTTTCCAATCTTTCCTTATTTTATCTCTCTCTCTGCATCCCTTAGCAATTAATTAATTAATAAAAAATCATTTTTTAAAATTAATGGATAACTTGGTTTGAGTTTTAATTTTGTCAGGGAAAATATTCTTAACCTGAGTTCTTTCTACAAGAAAAAGCAGACTGGAACATTTTTATTGGCATAGTGGGCAGGATTTTCCCTTGAAACAAAATTGTTCTTTTGAAAAACTGATTGTATTAATTTTTATGATCTATCATAAAGTGATAGAAAAATAGAGTAAAGGTACCTTCCCTTCTTGACAATGACTGTGTGACTTCAGGACTTTGACTTAACACCTTTGAAATTTTGAGCTTTGTTTGTGTTTTGTTTTTTGAAATTAGTTGCACATTGTAACTTTTAAGAAGTAACTCTCCAGAGGAAGGAGTGAGACTTCCAAAATTTGCTGTAATTTTAATGGGTGCCTTCTGGAGAAGATCACTTCGAACTTGTGAAGTAATTTAGTGCTGTCCAGGGACAAAGGGGTAAAACTTTGGAAATTAACAGCAGAGGACTCTCTCATGGGAAAGGACCACATGAGCAGGGGAAGGACTCAGAGTTATGATTCCCCTGTAGCCGTGGTGATGACCATGGTGAGGCAGGCTGTCCCCTTGCAGTCCATGGAAAGACCCACGAACAACAGGTTTCGAAGAACTGCTGTCCAAGAAGGGTCTTGGACAATTACTTTAGAAGCGGCTGGAGGCAACAACTGACTGCAAACCTTCCATTCCCTGTCATTCCTGTACTGTTGTGGGAGGAGGGAGAGCATGAAGAGACCAAGGGGTGGTTGAAAAGGTGATTCTAAGATTGTTTTATTGCTTATTTTAGTTCTTAGCTTGCTTGTTAGTAATAAATTTAAGCATTATCCTCATTCTGAGTCTGTTTTGCCCAGTGAATGAGTTAATAAGTTAATGAGACCACTGCTGTTATCTTTGTTCATAAATTCTTAGTTTGGTTTTTTTTTTTTTTCCTGTGCCTGGGAGAGCAAGGTGGGGGGGACCCAGAGTGGTTTGGGTGGACACCTGGCATTTCAGCCAAAGTCAAACCACCACACAGCTATAAAAATTAATTTATATACTCCAATTTTTGTGTGGACTTTTCTTAAGAGCATTTTCACCTTGATATACTGTGATAATAGTATGCTGCAGCTTGTAAATAATCTGATTTACAAAGAATTTATTTTCTGATAAATTGGTAAAATGAATATATTCTCTGGCTCAACAAAATTGAGATTTTTTTTTTTATCTTTAAGTTAAATATAATAACATATATGTGCAGGAGATTTACAGAAGTTATTTGTTAAGTATCTTCTATTTGACTGGAATTCAGATAGGTCCAGTATGTGCAGTTCTAAAAACAGAACCAGATACACCATGTAATCATTGTAAATTGTTACAAGAAAAACAGGTTTTTTTCCAGTATTGATTCCTTTCATATTTTTCTTTGATCATTAAAGTTTAATTAAGGAGAAATCTTTGTCAATCACTGTGTTTCTCAAATTTAGACCAGACTATCACATTCAGTTAGCTTTACTGCATTCACTGTATGCAATGTCTCAGCAGGAACAGACTTGCTGTTCTAATGTTTTTTTGGAAGGTACTTCTGAAGTGGCAACAGCATGATTTCAGTCTCATGTCAGTGTCATCATGAGTAAGACACAGGCTTCGGGATCATCGGCACCTTATACCTTTTAAAGAACTTGATAAACAAAGGTTGACAATGTTTATCCCTCTTTTGGGATAAGTTTTTCTAAGTTTTGACTTAGACCGATGAATTGGGTAAATTCTCAGTGTTACTGTAATCATCTTAATCTGCTGTGGATTGACATTAACAAAACACTATGAATAACCTTTTTTGAGGATAAGCTTTTTCAGGGAAATGAGGACATGTGGAATGTAGACTGCATTTTAAACAAAAGTTTTATAGAAGGCCTTTCTAGCACATCTTGTCATCTATCGTTATGGTATCCATGCTCTTTTTATAACAGATATTAAGATGTTCAATACAACTGCATTTTACCAAATACCACATAACACTGACTTGCTTATTAACTATGTTTTTACATCTTTGTAATGCAGTGTATTAGAGGTGTTCCTTCAAATCTGCTTCAAAAAGACAAATCACCAAGAATAACTTCCAATTTCCAATATTGTAAGGGTAGAAACAGAAGTCTATAAATGTACCAACCCTTCAAGAAAAGCAGCGTCAGAAATATCAATATTTTCATTGAAATTTAACTTGATTCACTTTTATACATGCATAGAGAAATTAGTCTTTCAAAACTTTTGGTTTCTTTCATAACCCAAAATAGTAAACCACCAAGAACCCTCCTGTGAATCTGACAATAAAGCTGAAGATTATATCAGCTAGGGTTCCAGAAAGATTCACAGGCTGACCTTTTGGTCAATGCCATTCTAAAAGCTTTGTTTAAGCTGTGGGAGTCTGCAGTGCTCAAATTGTTCTGATCTTTCTAATATTTTGAAGTCTACTCATTAATTCTCTAAAGAGGGAGAGAGAAAGGCATCTTTTTCCTTACAGCATTGTGCAAAGGAACAGTGAGATATGAGGATTATATTTCAGATTCTGACTGGTATACCTAAATTAAAACTCTTTTTACTGTAAACTCTTAACACAAGTAATGAATGAAAATAGAAAAGTGCTTCTGTCTCTTTTCCAAAGAAGTCTGCAGTGTTTAAAAACCTACCTTGAGTGTATGAATTACAAAAAATTAAGTAGTTAGTTGGTAATTAATCTGTGACCAGGTATGATAAAAATTTACCCTGTTGCTGTTGGATGACCTTATGAGTTACCTGCTCTGAAGCACACAGTAGCATTTTGAGCATACATTGAAGTGCATCTTACTGTGAAGGACTGTCAAAGACCTTTGTAGCACAGGAATCCAGACACATCTTATCTGAGGCTCCCTGCAGTAACTGTCTGTAGGCTGGATGATGAAAAGGCCCCTGTCTTGTATCCCTCTGTAAAAAGTCTTGGATGGAAATAGTCAAAATTTCTGTAAAACAAAAAAAACAAACAAAAGGTGCCACAGAAAACAACAACAAATACCTCAAAAACTAAACAAAAAAATACAAAACCCCACAAAACCCCAAAAGAGTGAAAAAGAAAAAAACTTCAATCTATATAAGAATAGATATTTTCCAATGTACAGAATAAAATGATGGAGGTGAGAGAGAGACACAGACTATCTGTTAGACAGATGGATTTATTAATCAATGTGATTGTTGAAGACCTAAGTTCTGACTCAGACCTTCTCAGATGAGAGAGGTTACTTTCATTACTTTAGGTTTTGTGGGTTTTGTTTGTTTGTTTGTTTTGTTGAGTGGTTTTTGTTTGTTTGGTGGGGTTTTTTTTGTTGTTTGTTTGTTTGTTATTGGTTTTTTGGGGGGTGGTGGGTGTTGGGGTTTTTTGTTTTGTTTTGGGGGGTTTTGTTTCTTTTTTTTTTGTTTTTGTCTGATTTTTTTTTCCTTTTTCCTAACAGGAGAGATTGAGAATGACCTAATTCTGACTGATCAATAGATGAAAGACTCTGCTGAAATGTGAGAGAACTTCAAAATATGATCTTCCCTCAGGGTCTTCCACAGTCCACCTAGGAGTCCTTGTTCTATGGATATTGTCTTTCTGCTTCTAGGAGGGAAAAAAGGAAAAAAGAACAGCTTACTGTTGTCTATAATTTCTATTTATTTTTTTTTATCAGGTCTTAGAGCACAAGAGAATGATTCACAGTGAAAAAATAGTCCAGTGTTTCCACAAGCTGAGCAGAGAGCTCATAGGTAATGTTTTAGCCTGCAGATGAGATACTTTGAGGGTACTATGAGAACCCAGTGTGAAGTCTGGGGTGTGCTTCCCCAGTGATGTCATTTGTCAGTTATTACTAACTTCATGACTGTGACTTTGTGTAGCACTGAGTTTTGCTCTAGAAAATATACAAGGATGGCTGCACACCTTTGAAGTCCTGTGAATTAAGTGAAAAGACTTCAACATAAAAACTAAAAGTTAACTGCGTAATGTTAGAGGAAATTCAGTCTCCTCTATGAGCTGAATGTTCCTTGAATTGTCTAATGAAACAACTTTGCATTATAGGAAGCTTTAAACAGCAATTATATTCATGTGAACAAAAATGTTCTCACACAGGTCTTGAAAAAACAGCTTTAGAAATGTCTAAAACAAACTAGTTACGTGTTTAATTTTCTAAGTACAGCAAGCTCTAAATTCTTACAATACAGCTTCTCCTTTTTAATCTCTGTGATGCTTGAAGAGGTTGAGATATGGGAAATTTTGCTAAAGAGCTTATTGTTTTTACCAGTGTTCAGAGTGAAAAGAACAAAGCCAAGGACATAGTTTACATTCTGCATTTAAATAACAGTTGATTAGGTGATAACAGTATTAATTACTCACTGGCAGGCAAATAGCCTAGGTAATCAGAAATATATTTGCTGCAGTGAGATTTGTATTGTCATGAGAAAAATAGATTCCAGGTACAGCATTTTGGAGAAGGAATGTGAACAAAGTAGGGCTTCTCTCTATCTCTGTGCAGCAGCAGTACTGCCAGCTGGTAGATTGATTGCCTGACTTCACCATCACTGAGCACCTGGCCTAGGCTGCATGGAGGTAATGTCTATCCACCCTCCTGTAAGAGGAAGCAGCAATGTTAGCAGTATTGTAAAACTACTAACAAAACCTTTGCATAGAAAAATGAAGATATAGATACTGTTTCCTAGAAAATTAGAAATAAAATATTATATCAAAGCTACTATTAAACTATATATTCATAGATTTTTTTGAGAATATGGTTTGATGTTTTCTTTTAAGTACGTATATAAGATGGAGCTGTGACACTGATACAGTTTGAAAATACACCAAAGTTTTACAATTAAGCAAATTCAAGCACCAAAGTAAAATTATAGTTGAATATCACAAACATTTACTATGAAATCCATGAACAATAACACTTAATATTTTTATGAATTAGCTACATCCTAGGTGTTACCTGTGGAAGGACACTCTAGCTCATTCACTTCCACTGACACTGCATGACTCCTTCTTTCATGTTAAAAAAAATACAGTTCCAGTTATGATGAAGTCAGAGAACTGTGTTTCTTTAGAAGCATAATCTGAAAATCAGATATTATATATTTATAAACAGCACATATAATTAATTCTTTCATATACTTCAGTTACTACTTTCAGAATTTTCATTTAAAATATCCTAAACTCTCACTATAACAAGGCTGTCAAGAAAATACATAGCGAAAATAATAGTGTTCTGAAAGTTATCTACAAAGTACATTTTGTATCAAGGAGCTATTGTCACTTCTCCATTCATATGGGTGAGGTTAACTGAACCCACAGCTGGCCCTTGGCTTGGCCTCTTCCGAGATCAGTTCCAGAAGTTAGAGCTCTTCTACTTACGATTTTCAGGTTTTGAAAGAAATGTAACACTGAGGAATATATCTTCTCATTCAAAGTCATGAGAGCGAACTCTGAAACTTACAAGATGGAAGAAAAATTCTAATATTTTAGGATGCTGCTAGCACAAACTTGGGTTTTTTGTTTGTTTGGTTTTTTGGTTTTTTTTTTTTTTTTTTTTTTTTTTTTTTTTTTGTGATGCTGTGCATGTGGCACTTTTCTTTTGTTTGGTGTGTCATTTAATTGCAGTTTTTGTTTCAGTCTGTCCTGCCAGTGGGAACTCCTTTTTTATGTTTCATTTGTGTGTCCAGTTATTAGAATCATTGCATTAGTGCCAGGGTCTTCTCACAAATTCAATTACAACAGCTGTCACATACAACCAATTAGACATCTGCGCAGCAGCTCCCTCCTTGCTGCTGCCTTTTACCATTCTATTGCTGCAACTAGACCTATAATTTGTATGTGTACTGTGCCTTTCCTGCATAGGATCTTGAACGATTAACTGTTCATAACCTCTTCCAAGCAGGTAAAATGCCAATATATTCACCTTCCCCTGTGGAGCAGCTGGCAGAGTACTTGGAGCCTGATTTGCCTGCAGAAGGACCAAGGACAAAAGGCAAATAGCCAAGATCAGTTGCACCAAACGTTGTTTTAAATTGAGAAGAACAGACGGGCAAAGATAACCAATACAAAGCACATCTTTGCTAACCAAGAGGGCAGAAAAAAAAATATGGGAGGAAGATGGAAGGCTGTTTGAATTTGCTGTTGGGAAGCTGAACAGAATTGTGTTACAAATAAGTTATATATTCTTCCTGTCCCTGAAGGAATATGGTGATACAAAAAACTCCTTTGTACTGGTATTTTTATTCTGTACAGAAAAAAAGAAAAAAGGCAATCACTCTGTTAATCATGGTTACACAGCAGTTCTGTATACATATGGGTATTTATTAGTGCAGATGTTTGGCTGAAAAGAAATCACAGATCAGATTGAAGTAGCTTTTCTTAAAACTATCAAGCTGCTTATCTGAGGGCTGTTTAAGGTAGAATGAGGGAAATGAAGTATTCTTTCTTCCTGTAAAATTCAAATTTGTCTAAATGTTTTGATGTATAATCCCCACCTCCTCTCCAATTTGTGGCACCACTCCTGCAAGATAGGACGAACAGGTGTGTTACACAACCTTACTGTTAATTATACTGAATTCCAGCAGTGTTGCCCTGGTTCAAGACTTCATAAAGTGCAGCATAAGCATCCCATAATTCTAATCTCCAGCTGCAGTTCGATGAGCCATAGGTCTTGGCAGTAGCACCAAATAAAGAAATTCTTACCACTTCTCATTCCTGTCTCTGCAGTGGAGTTTGCCTTCGCCTTATTCTTTCTTGGCAGAGGCCAAACAGATTGTTAGGGAACATTAAGATTTCAGTGTGTATACCACAGAAATATTAACCCTCCACAAGCCTTTGTTCTTCAGATCAATTCAGCAGTTTTGATTAAAGTTTCTTTTTTTGACAAAAATTAGGGGCACTTTAAAGGTAGGCAAGCAAGCAGGGGAAACAAGGGTAACTCTTAAGGTGAATGTGCTGCCAAACCAGAGTGCTAAAGTCACTCACTAAAAATTACTGTCAGAGACCTTGCTTGTTTTGATAATGAATTTTGAGCAATGAATTGGATATTTGTCTTCTCTGGCAGACAGATGCAATATTGCAGCATAATGTAATTAATTATTCCTGGTGCCTTTATGCAGAAGAAACAAGATTAGCATTTACATCAAATCTTTCTTTTGAAGAGGAAGTGATTTTGATGTTCTTATCATTTAATCTTTCAAACATATCAGGGATAGGTCCCTATTGAAGTTCATGGTTGTAGAAGCATGCCAGAATTTTGAGGAAAATTTTCATGCACATTTCCAGAAATTAAATGTACCACAACTCTGCACCTCCAGAGTCAAAGATTTATTAAAACAAAGGATTTCATTTTTGTAAACAGAGAGACTTAGACCTCTTGATGGGAAGACTAACAGTAAAATGAGTGGAGAATAATTATGCAGCCTCCTCACTACATTCTTGATAGGAAGGTTCTTTTTACTAGTCCTATATTTAGTTTGCCATTTTTTCTGAGTTTCAGCAAGAGACATACTTCTTGTCTGGGTCTTAAACATTCTGTCACTTCTGACATTTGCTTATTTATTTGTTCCGCTATTCTCCAGAATCTTTGTTATGGTCTTAACACTTTCTTCCTCTCTTTTCCAGTCACTGCCTGTACCCTGTATGTATAGGAAAGTCACCCACAGGTATGCTCTACAGAGACATTCCCTGCCCCTCCTCTCTAAAGGGCTCTTCTGGCTGCAGAGGTTAGCAGGCAGAACAAGGAAAACAGGAGTTCTTATGCCCAGCCATGCTCCTTAATAGAAAAGATTAACTGTGAGCAAAACAGGTATCATCCATCACAGAGAGCAACATTAGCAATTGGCCTTTGAAGGGAAATTAGGTGTGTTAGTTAAAAAATCTAGCTTGTTCTCTGCACTTAGCATGGTGGTCATTCACTGGGAGAGCTCTTGTCTGTGGTGAATTCTGTTTTTGAGGAGTAGGAGGAAAATGCATCTATCTTCCATTGGATTTAAAACCATAATACAATCTGATTGCAGTAATTTCAAATCTAAATATATGATTCCTATGGTAGCAGCCTGTGAAAGGTTCATTTTATGAATAGTGTAATCATGTTTAACATAGGAGATGCTTGTGCTGCTTATTCGGTAATGTTTCAAAGTAAAGAAATTTTACACAAGAAAAAAAAGCATCAGGAAACAAAACCTGTTATAGGGCTTCTTCACTTTGTGTAGAGTTGATGTGAAGAAGGAGCTTCATCACGCTGTGTGATGGTTCATTACTTGGTAAATGAGTCATAAATGTGCCCACTTGCTCCAACTCACATTGCTCTCAAAATCACAGCAAGATTTTTCCTTGATGAGCCTCATGGGCAGTTATTTTATCTTTCTTGCCTTAACTCCAGGTCCATGCACTGTGGGATTTTTCTTGTAGCACATTTTGTGATAAAAAATGAGAACCAGCAGAAAGCGATAGCAGCTCTGGCACCAGAGGTCAAGCACCAAGATTCTATTTTCCAAACATCCAGTTGTTTCTCTGGTTTTAGTCAAGTGACTCCATTTATAACTATTACCAGACAAAATGGACAAAACCTTGTTCTTTGCTGTGGAGTAAGTAATTTCAAAGATGCAGTACTTTGCATTGGAAGCAAACAATCTCAATGTCAGGATCACAATGCTTTGCATGCTGTACCTTCATGCTCCTGAGCATAATTTGTTATAAATATTGGCAGATACCCTTCCTGTAGTTGTTATGAGAGGAAGATAATGCATACCAGTTGCTTTGGGAAGAACTCTTCCAATGTGCAGCAACATGTCTAGATATTCTGATATTTAGCATGTGATATCTATATGCTAATATTTGGTGGCACTTTTTTGTTTGTTTTGTTGTTACTTTCTTTTTGCCTGTGGGGTTTTTTTACAGTAACTGGAGACTAGAAAGTATACTAATCAGTGTTTATAAGAGTCTTTCAGAGGTCTTCAGAACATTATGAGCAGGACAAATATATACCCCTTGAAATGGCAATGCCCAAAGTGATGAACATTGAATTCCATGTGTTTCTGCATCAAAAAATTCAGCCCCTGATCACATTGCCTAATTCACAAGACATGAAATATATAGTTATATTTCATGCTATTATATAAGAACTTCAAGAAATATATCATACAATTGGAAAGTAGGCAAGTATGTCTTAGATTCCTTCTGTTGGTATGCTGTAACTATATGCAATTAAATTCTAAGCTTACCTACTTTAAAATGTCTATAATTCATTTGGCTTGTACTTTTAGATAATGTGTTTTATTTGATTGGATTTTATATTTTATACACTCTCTGTGAGAGCTGAAAAAGCCTATTTCTTAATTTTTTCCCCCAAATCTAAGTGCAAGTGGATATAAATATTTTAAATGGGAAAATATATAAGTATTCAACTAAAATTCAAAACTAGAGCAAACAAATATGAAACAACTGAAACATATAATTTCAGATCATGTTCTGTTGGAAGCACTTACTTTGAAAGTACCTCCCATGTATCAGAAAGCAAAAATAGACCCAAACTGCACTTTTTAGGAGGAATGGCATAGTTTCCTAGAAACAACAGAAACCATAACTCTTGTGGAATGAATTGCATGACAATTTTCTGCCTGTAATTTCAAAAAAAAGGATAATCACTTTAAGCACCTAAAAATGCATTTATAACTGCTTCAGTGTACCTATCAAAATTAAACTAGTAGATATTTTCAATTATTTAAGTTACTTACAGTTACTGGGCCTTAACCAAGCCCTTATGATAGTTAATAGCAGTGACAATAAACCCCAGATATTTTTACTGTTTCATCTTTTCACATTTTATTCCCATTAGCAAATGCTTCAAATACCTGTAATGTTAAAAAAAATAAAAAAAAAGAAAAAAGAAAAAAAGGATTTTTCTGTTTGTTCCTTTTTTCTTTTACTCTTTTTTGCCTTTATTCTTTTTTTCCTTTTGTCCAGTGATCTCCTAGACTGACAAGGAGGAGATTTACAATTCCTCAATGGCTTCAACAGAATGTATTTGGTGTGGTATCGCATCACAGTGTGTCATATAGATATGGACTATGGATTACTGCAACAATCAGATGACCAAGTTTGAGTGAGATCAGATCAAGCAAATATGATTTCACATCACTAAATAACACTTGGAAAAAAGTCCTGGTTAAATGCTTCTTTAAATATGTGTAGTGTGCAAAGAAGCATGGGATGGCAACTAGGCAACTGTCCAAGAAGCATTTTTCCAACTGTTGCTAAGCCAGCACTAACACGCCACTCACTGAAGAGGGAGTTCAGAATCTGTGTCCTGTCAGGGACTATCAGTACAAAGTATTTCAATGTGTAGAAACTAAGCTTTGGGTAAACTGACTTTTGCAAGCAGAATCAAGTACAAGAGCATCCAGAGCATGCAAAAAATTGAAAGAGGCTTTTTAGAATGTCGTAAGAAACACTAATTTTTTCTTGAGTAGAAAAAAATCCCTGCCTAACAGTACTGACTCTGCTTCCAAATTTTAAATCTACAGTGAGATTTCCTGGGGGATAATTGCATACTATTAATTTTTTTAAACTTCCCTGCTATAAAAAGGTAGAGTCCTGTTTCCTTAGTCTGTTTATTCTAGGTCTTTGAAAGTGATACAATGCTTTCAGTGCTACAATTGCATTTTCCTTCCATTTCAGTCACTGCAATACTGAACAGAGAAAATACTGTTGCCTGGGACTCGGCTTCTTAGAAAACTTGCAAAATCATACAAACATGTTAATGCATCATAATGTATTTTAACACAATTATAATTTGCAACTTAATGGAGGAGCAGAAAGTCAGCTACATAATTTAAAGCCATTTATTACTCATTTGTCAGTATTGCTGTAGATACTAATTAATCTTTTTATCATTCACTCGACATACATGGTGAAGACTTTACAGTTCTGTTCTACTAATTCAGTTATATTTACAGCAGATTTGGAAGAGACTATTTAGAATTCAAGACTAACACTAAAATTTCCTGGGGGTCATATATCTTTGTGTGAAGGCTTGTTTGATACTCCCTAATATCCCCATTCATAAGATTTCAAACAGGTACTGAATTGTACTGCTTCACTATAGCTTCTCTTTCTGAGATCATGATACTTTCTTTCCCAGAGACTTTCTATTCTTTTGTCTTTCAGAACATCAATTTTAATTGAAAAAAATAGTATTTTATACTTATTGAAAATATAAGTATGATTTACTTATGTTTCAAAAATTGATGTGAAACACTATTTGAAACAGATCTATTTTCATCTTCCTAAGGGCAGTGTTTTATTCAGTGCTTTCACATCATGCAGTTTGTCTTCATCTAGACACACCAGGGTAAAAAGATCCATGTTCAGTGTCTTCAAGAATATTTCACAAAGAAATGATATTGCATTAGCTATCTCAACCCAAAAAGACATCTAAAAGACACTCACCTAAGTGAGTGCTTGCATTGCCCACAAGCTGAACGAGTTGCAGAAGTCTGTGTCCAGGTGGTTCATTGTTCTCTCTCTTCTAGAGCCAGCTGTGTTCAGGGTACCATGTGCATGACTGGAATGCTTCATTATAGAACAGATCATGTGAGGTGTCTGCATTAACCCCTGACTCTTCTTTGACACTTGACTGTATGCACTCTGCTAAGAGAGTATTCAGGACATCTAAAATTAGGGCATTTACTGTAGAGGGATAACATATCCTTCTACAGGATACTGGGGTTGCTGTGGTTTGTTGGAAATGAAGAAAGACAGAATTATTTTGCTTCCTGGTTGTTACTTAATCTGTTTAACATGGCCTTTGCTGTTACTATTATAACATTGTTACTATCCTTAAGGAAATCTGCTTTGATGCTGTTCTGAGAGAGTTAAACAACACTGAAAGCCTTAGCATGCTTAAAATATATTAGCGTAGGTTCACTGGGTAGCAACAACAAATGAACTGCACTAGTGTGAATTTCCTAATGCAGAAGTAGGGGCTTGAATTCGGAACAGAAATATTCCTGATAGGGCTGGTAAGGAACATTTGACAATGTGACATGTATGCTTCAAAAGTTGACTCATATTAGGGAATTTCTCCTGATATTGTTCACATTGATAACCTTACACCAGTCCAGCGAAGGGGAGTTTTAAATTAAATGCTGTGGTCCATCATTTCATCTGATATATCTCCAACCCTTTCATATAGACTGCTTCAAACATTAGTTTTGAAAACTAATTCAAACTAGTAAAAAATAAGTTTTGAGGTGGAGAAAGCTGGAGACATTTTAATGAAAGGTAATCAAGAATTTTGTTATCTCAGATCATATTCTTATCTGTTGATTCTTTGCAAATATTTTCTTATCACAAGTCATGGTGATGTCATCAGCTAAGATGCTATTAAATATTTTGGGACAGGGGTTAAGGCTCAACCCCTGCAGTATTACATTAAGAAGTGGCCTTGGTATTTATTTTGAAACAAAACTGTAAGGAATTGAAGATCTCCATTCTGGATTCCTCCTTCAAAGTCCCTAATTTCATCCTGCTTATTTTACTGGTCCCCAGGCCTTTCTGAAAACATCTGCTGCTCCCATCTTGATAACTGCAGTGTTTCTAACATGGAATAATAAGCATGCTTCATTACGGGTGCACTGCAAGGATAGGCACTTGCCAGAATGAAGCTGCAGATGCAGCTTTAACCCTGCAAGTGCCCACTGAACCAAGAATGCAGCTGAGGAGAAAAAAAAAAAAAAAAAGGATGAATCTCCTCATAAAAATTAATTAAATTTACAGGGACTAAGGATACTAGAATTAGTAGAGCTTAAAAACATCTGGAGTTTTCTTGAATCAAATTCTCCTTTCATTTCATTAGGAAAGGTGTCTAATAGTTGCAATACATTTTTGTTGCTGCTAGGTCATATCTGGTAGGCCATAATGAGGAAAGTTTGCTCTCTTCAGAGTAAAGAACTGAAACATTCAAAGGAAAATGATTCATGTCAAGGATTTAAAAAACTACATTGCTGTGTGCTGGAAAAGCAATAAGCTGTTTCAGAACTCTGATTTTTTATTTTTCAGTTGGCTTTTATTTTTAAGAATAACATCTCATAAAAGGTAGAATCCCAGGCATCAGCTATAGACTGTACCCCCTCTTCTTTCATAAATTAACATTTCCCTCTCTTAAGTGGAAAAATAATGTGATTAAATCAAGTATCCTTCACTCATGAAGATTTCCATTAGAAGAGTTTGGCAGAGGTTATACTGGTTCATCCAAAGGTCAGCAATAATTTCCCAAGGCTACTGCCATTTTAATTTTATAAGTATTGCCACTTTCATTTCACACAATTTTATCATACTGAGACTCCATAGTAATGTCAATTATGTCTTCTTACAAAAGTTTTTGAGTGTTAGGATCCTTCAGTCATCACATATTGCAAGTTTATTCTGCTTAATTCCACTGGGTAAGCATCAGGATGCATATCCAGACTTATGACAATGACTTTGTGTTTTTCTTTCTGGATGGGCAAGAATACTTTGTTTCTACTTTGTCAATTAATTACATATTCTGTAAGCTTAGGCTGTGTCTGTTCTTATCCTCACTTTGTGCTACAAGTTTTCAAACTCCAAGGTATTTTATGAAGAGCAGAACTTGTTAAGGCAAATTTTGTGGGGATGTATTTCCCATGCTTTCTAGCTGTTTCTCAAACTGGTACTACTTCATCTGCAGCCTTGACTGCTAGCATCTCAACTTTTGCCCTTCCCTCCAGCAGGAAAGCTTTTATCTTCCATGTCCCTGGCAGCACTACTGAGCTGAAGCGGAACTTTTTTCATGTGACAGAGCAATTAACTTTCTACTCTTGTGCCTGTTTTTGTGAAACACTGGGATCTTTCAAAGACAAGATCCTGGCGTCACAAGACAATGGACACCTTCCAAGTACAGTCTGTTACTGTACTCTGAGGTGATCAGGTCTCCTGGCCCCACTGACCTCCAAGATTTCTCCCACTGTTTTCCCCAAATCTCATCCCCAAAATGCAAGATCATACCTTTTATCTCACTTCTCTCAAAATCTTAACCTCTACTGTCTCATAGTTACTGATGTCAAGACAGTCTTCTGAAATCTCCTGGATTGCTTGGGCCATGCCACATTTGCTTCTCCAGTAGATACTGAGGTGGTAAATCATGCTATTGATTGTGTAAAACAGTTAAGTCCTTAAACATTTTTACTGAATTCCAGCACTGATCCTTTCCCTTTTAGAACACTCCATTGGAAAAACACGCAACAGAAGCTAAGTATATTGAATTAAAATCTCTCTGGGTAACAGCATATGTAAACCTACTTAGACATGTGCTGTTACCTTAATGACCACTATACTGAAAATCAATTACATCTATCAATAGTGCAGTAAAAGTAAAATATTTTTGAATTTACAATTGTAATTGCAATTACAATTGTTTGATTTACTAGTAAGTACAATCTGACAGAAGAATTTTTCTGTACTTATGAGTCAGACACTTCTGTCTGGCTATGTATACCATTACTTTACAGACTCTTTAAAAGACATATGCTAAATTTGTGAGCCAAATGCCAAATCAAATTTTTGTGTCTTTACTTGACATCATAATATGTTTGCCTAAAACACAAACTAAAATTCATATTGATAAATTGAGAGTTCTCCAAACAGAATATTGAAACTGGACCAAAATATATTCTAAAAATAAGCTAATTGTGTCACACTATTTCAGCAAAAGTAATACTAGAACTAGTAACCAAGTAATTCTCATACAAATGGCTTGTAATGAAAGAATCTATTTTATGAATGCACTGTGAATGCAATGAGTACACAGAAGGAGCCTAAACATGGTGATTGACATACAGTTCTGGTAACTAAGTTTATCTAGCCTGGGCACAAGTAGTCATATAGAAATCTATGGTTTTGAGCTGTGAGACAAATATGCTGCTGTGATTGTGTGGCTATATCCCAGGATACTTTCCCGTGTAGTAAGCTGAGCCACTTTATATCTTTTCCAATCCAAGTGTGAGAATTTTCTTTTAGCCTCACAGAGTGGGCAATAAATCATTACAGGACTATGAGATTCATGGTGGCGGGTCTGTGTTCCGACTGCAAAATTAGCAAGTGATCAGCATAAATGAGTGGTTTTGTCCTACTGGGACAGACCACAGTGGGAGCCATCAGAACTGTAGAGGAATCTACCTCTCCCTGAGGGCATGAAGCAGGAAGCATTAAGCACAATTCTCTCTGACAAAGGTGGCAGATTGTGTCTTTGAGCTAGAATGATTTCCTCTGTGCTTGCTGTGACTGGTATTGGAATAATGACACTACTCTACTAGTGAGGAGCCACAGAATATAAGCAAATAGCTCATCTCTCAGGAATTATAGGCACTACTGTTTACCTTGAACACTGCAAAAAAGTTTTCTGGCCAAGATAGATGAAACTTTTTTTTAAGTGGCCTATCTCAAGAGCAAGTATAAATAAGACCTATCGTTCCAATTTAAATACCTGTTTATAGTGATAAAACAAGTCCTGCAAAAGAAACCCACCTTGTATTAAAATGAAAATATAGAAATTGAAGCAAGATTTTTTGTTTTCTACCAGGTTTATACTGCATCTTTGGTGCCCAACTGCAGTTACGTTGCAACAGATGCAATTTTCCATATCCAACCCCTGCAGGAGAGGGATGAGCATTTGGAACATCTGTCATTTGATGAAAATAGGATAATTGCTACATTCTTCTGTTTTTCTTAGTTGAGCTAGTACATAATAATTTAGAAAAAAAAAATGAAGGAAATGTAGGAGACAGGTGGATGTTCAGCAAGGGAAATTCCCCCTAGACTTTCAATAAATGTCAGAAGTGTGTACATATATATTTCTGTAAATGTGCAGGAAATTCAATTTCCTTTGGGTATGAATAGTTTGGGCTCATTTTACAAAATAAGCTTATTAGCTTAAGGGGTGATTATAAGAGAGACAAAGGAAAAAGACTGATATTATGTCTTGGAAAAAAATATGTTCCAATGAAGAAAACAAAAAAACCCCAGAACTATTCTTTAGTCAATGAATAAAATTACCACTGGATAAGAGAACAACTATTGATCTTTTATATAAATAAGGAAAATATAAACAGACAGCAAACCAAAACCAATTAAATAAAAAATATTTTGGGGAAAATGAAGACTATTGAGGTTCTCTCTTTCTCTCTCCATGGAAATAAATCATCTGTATAAATCATTGTTTGAGTATCTTGAGATATTTCTTTCTACAGCAAGAATAAAAAATTATCAGAAAAAAATCAGTTTCTATTGGACTGCTTAGGATTCTGAAATAGAGAAGCTCTAATTGTGTAAGAACTGCATGTGCAAATAACATATATGGACAGTTATGCCAGTGCTTATTAATTACTTTGACTAAGAAGCCCAGCATGATGCAAATTATTTCTTTATAATCTTTCAGATTCTGTTGACATTTGAGACTTTTTTGGAAGTCAGCAAACATTTGCTGATAGAATTGCTTCTCAAAACCTTGAATACAGCATGACTGATCATGGAAACTTCCTTAGGACAATGGTCCAGTGTTCAGGACATGTTAGCTGGTCTCCACAAATCATCTCATTTATCCTTGTCCGTGGTGAGGTCTCAGAACATGGGCATGTATCTGATGCCTTTGATATATTTTCTTGCTTCTTTAAAGATGCAAGGATGGTTTACTGTATAGGGATTTTGGCAGCAGGAGTCCACAGAAACCTACTTTTTGGTAAATTGCTTTTTTTATTAGCACCCTCAAAAGAAATTATTTCCAAGAGAAACAAGGTAGATTTTGTTCTTAATGTTATAGTATTCTTTGTATGAATTTTCAAAAATTTTGTGTCATGAAGCAACAGCACTTAATGAAGTTCACCAGAACAGTGGCCCTGCCTTTCTCAGTGCCCTACTTCTGCCTGTAGATCTCCAGCTGATACTTCAAGAGAAGTATCTCCCACTTTTACCTGCTTAGTTAAGATTCTGTGGATGAAACACTTTTTTTTCAACCTTCTCAGTAACGTACTTGAACCTCTACAATACGATATTTGATTGTTAATCCTCAGAGTCAGTAACAAGTTTAGCCTTTGCTTCTCTGTAAGGGAAGAACACAAACATGCTGCTCATTCTGTCACACTATATTTTCATATGCTTTCTATCTCGTTCTTTCCAGACACTGACCGTGAATAGTTTACAGACTGTAGGGACCTGTGGAAACCTGCCACGAGCCTTAAAACCAAGGGGTAGAAGAGAAGAGTAGGAAAATACTATCCCATTGTCAGTTCCATTATGATCTCCATGTGAGATGCAGCTCAATGGTACAAGAGATGCTCTAAGGAGTTCCTTAGAATCATCCTCCTTTAATTTCACATTTCAGGTTTAGCTTCAAGAGATCAAATACATTTTATTTCAATCCTAACAAAAGTACAATTTTGTCTGGATGAGATGAATAACATCTGAAAGCCTGTTCCCTGTCCTATAGAAATGGAGATATCTCTGTGATGCCTCAGGGCTTTTTGATTTTTGATTTTTTAATTTTATAGATTGTAGAAGTTAATGTAGTTTTAGTGTAATAGCAAAGTAACTTCAGTAGCTTAATGTTTACACATACCAACCCCATCCTATATCAATCCCTCAAAACTCCAGTAGCTGTTTAGTCTCCATTTCAAGGTAGAATTGCAGAGAAGCGCCATGAAGCCTGCACCACAAGATAAAGACATGGACAGAAGAACACCAAATCTGGAACTTTGGAAGGCCTCCAAGGACCAGATGTGCTGTGAGGAAGACAAGGACGATGAAAGAGGGGTCCCAAACCCCCAGACTCAATTCCTGATGGGGCATGCCAGGGGCGGGATGGGGGAGGACCGAGGGGGATAACAGAATGAGGTTGGATGGACATCATTATAAAATCTTGGAACCTGAGAACTCAGGGGGGATCCTGTGGACGTGTATTCCTGGAGCCTGAAGGTTCATTAAAGCTTCTGCTCTCCTTATCTTATCTCCTACTAAATTTGCCTGGAGTTTTTTTGCCTCAGTCTTTAAGGCATCATCTGCCCATGCGAAATGATTGGGAAACCTGTTCCACTGCTTTTCGAGCATCTTCAGAAAAATACTTCTATTTACCAGTCAGTATCTGAATGAAGGACTCCTGATGTATATAATACAGTTTGTTATAGGTACCTACAAACCAAATTTAGGATCTTGTAGAGAAGGAATGGGACTCAGAAGTTCAAACATCTCAATCCCACATCCAGTAAAGATAGTCACTGGGACCACTTGTGCCACCGTCAGAGTTGATAGAGCATGTGATTCTTCTTCTGAAGTTTGGGACACAGAAAGACTGAGACGCATCCTGACAGAACAAAGTGTGGAGAAGAGGTGATCACACTGCAATACAACAAAAAAATCATGTCTCAGCATTGATAAGAATCACAGACTCCGTTACTGCAAACATCTTATTTCAGTTATGATCACTCTTCTTTTTCAAATAACTTTTTTAAACAGCGTCCTTAGGTAGTGAGGTGTTTTTCCTGGATTCACAGTTTTTATTGTTCACTCTGCTGCTTCTCTTCTCTGAGGATTATCTCTCACTACCTGGTTCACTATTCAGTAAAATATTAGAAAGAAGAAAAAAAAAAAA
>VXBX01000026.1:119322-159904 GCA_013400415.1 Scytalopus superciliaris
AAAAAAAAAAAAAGCCAGAACTAAAGTATCTGTGAAAAGTGTTGAATGTGGTTTTCTTCTAAAGGTGAGTGTCACTTTCAAAGGCAGCACTGTCTTACACTTCCACAAGTAGCGGTTTGTACTGTAAACTCAGCTGCTATCTCTCTTTCTGTGCTAGACACTCACCAAACAATGTCCTATTTTATCTATTGGATGGATATTTTAAGCACAAGTAATTTCTTATTAATTTTAACCAGTCAACCTTGGAATAATATTTCACTTCTACAGAGCATTATGTTATCAAAATGCAGTCCTCATTATCTCATTCTGACAATAGTTTTGAACATTTAAACATAGGTGAATGGCAGAATTGATGGCATTAAGATGAGAATTTTAAGAGTCTGAATCAGCACAGGCTTTCCTAAGGCAGTTTTAGGAGCTCAGTGCATCAGAGAGAATTGTAGAATGCAATATAATGTGCTCAGTTTTTACATGATAGTAAGAACTCTAGGAAATGTTTGACACACATGTAGATTTGCTCTAATGTGACCAATCTGTCATCAATACTTTTATATGCCTTCCACACCCAGAAAGGGATTGCTTGTTTTCACTCTTCTCAGGAATGAAGAATCCAGAAGATAACACAGATCTATCTGACAACTTAAGACACCAGATCACCTTAAAATGAAATATTTTCAGTGGCATAGGATATATGATTTACTTGAAGAAAAATTTTTATTAAGTATTACTGAGTTCTTTACTTTTGACTTATTATATCATTATCTTAATATATGTTTACTCATTTAGTAGTAGATCATGAAGATATAAAATTGGAGGGCCGAATTTCATCTCTGGTAGGAATAAGGGTTTGTTCTTCAAATGAATTACACTTGAATTCTTTTTCTTAAAAGCAATTTTTTGCTTGCATATGTAAAAATTGCATATTCTTTATAATACTTTCTGTAATATATACAGCATATATTTCACTCTACCAATGTTTATAATGATAACTGTTTATTATGTATAGCAAAGTGAAAATCTAAACTAGAATTCTATATATTTTGAGAGAGTAACTTCTAATAATCTTCCTCAGATTATGTTAGACAGAGAAAAGAGTACAAGATTATGTATTTTCTTCATACTTAGAAGAGACCATATGACTCTTTACAACTCCTTGAAAGGAGATTGCAGTGAGGGAGGTGTCAGTCTCTTCTTCCAAGAAACAAGTGATAGAACAAGAGGAAATAGACTCTAGTTGTGATAGGGGAGGTCTGGGTTAGATACTGTGAGACACTGGATTTTTATTGACTCAGACTCAACTCAAGTATGTGTGTGTGGTGGAGAAAGGGACAGATCGAATTTCCACAAAGGTGAGGTGATGCCTTGCCTTCTCCTAATCCTCTTTCTTAATATTTTCAGCAACTTAAAGCCAAATGGCTTGAATTTCGCTAAGTTGTATGGGTTGGTATGTGCTAAGTCAGTGCTTTGTGTCTTTAGACAACTTTTGTTGTCTAAAGTTTGCCAGCAAAGTACCTCCTGAGAAACATGTGCAGTGTCATTTCCTTTGTGGTCTCTCTTAAGGTATTAAAAGAACTGAAGATTCTTGTAATAAAATCAGTCAGTGAATTTCTGGAGCCTTGTATATTTTTAAAGTATACTTAAAAATAGTGTATATTTTAAACCCCTTCAATGAGCTTTTAGCTCAGAGCAAGGGCTCTTACAGATACGAGGAAAAAAAATTTTCACTGAAAGGGTTCTTAGTCATTGAATGGGCTGCCCAGAGAAGTGATTGAGTTACCAGCCCCGGAGGTATTTAAAATACGTTTAGCTGTGGTCCTTAGGGACATGGCTTAGTGGTGGACTTCGCAATGGTGGGTTAATGGTGGACTCAAGAATCTCAGAGTTCTTTTTCAACCTAAATGATTCTATGATTCTGTGATTGAAAGGTTTGACACACAAAAATTCCTTTGAAACTAAATGATACCACCTCACTAGCACAGTCATTGTCATGCAAGTATCCTGATACCAATTTTTAGACAGGCTACCTTTCTCAAAGGTCTGGTTTTCTTGACAGTTTTCATTTTGAAATAATTTTTTTCTTTTTTTTTTTTTTTGAAATATATATATCTCTGACAGAATCTTGGTTTGTGGCCTTGAGATGACAAAGCTATACATATGTTCTGAATTGCAAGAAAAAAGTGCTTTTCCTTTTCATCTCTTCAGTGACATTCATTAGTGTATGCAGCTTTTTTTGTCCTTTGTAAAAAGTTAATGGATTGCTGCAAAGAAAATCCTTTATTTTGTTCTCAGCACTATTTGTGAAGGAAAGACCTAACACAGTACTGACTTTAAATGAAGGTCAGCATTAGATGTTAGATATAAAGAGGAGATAAAAAAAAAAAAAAAAAGAAGAAAAGATAAACTATAGAAAAGAGTAAAATTTTTAGGAAGTTAAGCCACTGAAGGGAAGGAAAAAAATTAGAAGTTTTTTTTTACTTTTAAGAAAAGCAAATAATGAATGGTCTCAGTAAGTCCTAAGGCAAGTGTTTATTTTATTAGTGTTGCATAAATAAATATGTGTTCTTCCTCTAGTTCTCATAAATCTGGCTAATGTGATATATCCACTGTAATAAGAGAAGTACTGGAAAAGAGTACACACATGCACATGAAAGACATACCAGAGACACAGGGAATTTTTCTCCTTCTTATATCTGAAATCAGTGTATGAGAATTTTCTGAAGCAAGAATATAAGAGATGCCTATATTTAGTATTTTGCCATGCTTCTAATTTCACTGGATGGAAATGTTTTATAATGGTGCCTGTTACTGATGCTGTTATTCCTCAGCTGTCGTTGACCTGGATTTTCTTGGAGTTCTTCCTTCAGCTCAGAAATTTTTTCATTTCCTTAATTTTGAAGTTACCAGACCTAAAAAATGCTACTTCTTGTCTGTATGGGTACTGTAGATATGCACATGGAAGGGAACATATTCTTAGAAGGAATATTAGCTTCATCATAGAGGAACAGTCTCTATAGTCAAAAACCATATTACTACATAGCAGAAAGAACAGTTGTCTGGAACGACAAAAGATGATACTGAAGTTGTAACCAGTAACATTGTAGGCATACAACCTTCTCACAACTTCACTATTTGGCTACATTTGTTCGTATTTGTTCATATTTCTCATATATATTTGTATATACCAGGCACTGAAGGCTATTCTTTCCTGCCTGAAAAACAGATAAATGGCTTTACATTTTTCCTTTTATGAAAAATGGATGAAGGTCTTGATTTGCTGCATCTCTGTACCCAAAAAGACAGGTGAGGGAATTATACTTGTTCTAGAGTATCACCAGGTCCTTGTGATAACCGAGCAAACTAGCAAGGAATTGGAGTAGGAAGCTTACCACAGGCAAGTGCTGCTACCCTCTTCTTACTGCACAGCAGGTTCTCTGAAGATAGATGTCATCTATTCTGATGCAAATTCTGTTTTGTGTGAAATGAGAAAAGTATTTCCCTAACTAGATTTCTCTCTCTCTCTTTTTCTTTTTATTTACTTTGTGTATAATTAAAGTCTGTTTAGCAGAAAAACTTTAGTGAGATTATGTTGTCATACCTGTATAAGAGATAGTGTAAGCTGACACCTTAAATCTGCTATCACTCCAAGTGTCTGATAGCTGTTAACTCTTGCAAGTTTCCATGTTCACACAGGTAGTCAGAGAGCTAAGCCATGGACTTTTAAGCAAGAAAGGAAGTTTATTTCAGGAACACTACACAGCTGCCAGAACTCACAGCTGAGTGGGAAAAACACACACACAGGCTGCAGGTCTTTGGGGCTACATATATCAAGGGGCTTTCTGAGCTGCGCAGTGCTGCTTTTATGAGCTGTGCCCTTTCCCTCCTCCTCCTCCTTTCCTCCACTTTTGAGCAAAGGAATACTTTTAAACTAGTTTAGTCAAGAAACAGCTTCTGAGGGAAAGACAGAGTGGTTGCTCTCACACATTCTCTCAACTTATGTTTCTGTTGGTCACAACAGGTTTCTTGAGCAAAGAGAAGTTTCCAAACCATTTACCTCTTCAACCATTTCTTGTGCAGGGCCCCCTCAGCCCCCACACTTGTCTAAGTCAAGAACTCTAGTGATATACATACAATTAGAAACTGTTGTTCTTATTAATTTTCCATTTAATACACATATTAATATAAAAGGATCAGCAAAAGACTATTTTCTGACTAAAACTTGATAAAGAGGCACCAAAGACAGAACAAGAACTCTAAACTTTATTGACAAAAGTAACAGTTTGCTAGCTAATAAAGTGCAGGAGATGACTTCCAGTGTAATGAAAAAACTTCATGTAGCTGTTGAAGGGAAGTGACTTCAAGTGAGTTAAGCAGGCGATTGGACTGCCCTTTAGGCAGAAAGAATAAAATAAGTTAGAGTTTGGAAGGATAAACTGTGGAGGTGGAAGGAGAAATTAACTGTTAAATCTGTCATATTTCACGGACAAGAGAAACGTTTAAATATATCACCCTATTTTAAGTAGATTAAGTATAGCTTTTCAGTTACCTATACCTATGTATTTCCAAACACTTAGACCTGTATTGCCTATTTTGAATGCTATTAAAAATATTTTGAATCTGTACATTTATTTTAACTTGTGTTAAGTGGAGGAAACTGGAAAGCACCAATGTCCTCCTCAGCTGTGAATGGTGACCCTTTAATGGAACATGACACACCCCAAATGCTTTTTTGACCATTTTTAAGGCTTCAAGAGATAACAGAAGAGTTCTCTGTATCAGTTGGTGGTAGAGGCAGGACCAAGAGAGTCAGGGGAAGTAGAAATATCTTTCAGTCCCTGCCAATGACATGCAATAGTCCCTGACTCACTTTGGGGTACAAGTTTGAACCACATGTGTCACTTATTCTATGTCACAAATTGTGCAGAAAGAACAAAAGCAACCACAGGTTACAGGAGTCTGTATTTTTAAAAGGCTTATATATTAAACTATAATCAATATATAATGTTCAATATATAATAAAAACACAGGATGACACAGTGGCTAATATTTAATAAATGAAAAGGGGAATAGAGGAAAAAGCTACAGAGAGAAACAAAGTTATAGTACATGGAGGTGCCTGGATTTTAAAATTAGTAGTGTGCAAACTAACAATCATCCAGACATACCAGCAGAGCTGTGGCTACTACTCTGTTATCCAGTATTTGCAGATTTTGAGATGAAAAAGGGAAAATATACTCTCTCCCACTAGCACAAGTCTGACAGAATGAAATATCAAAACGGGAGACTTGATAGAAAACTTTGAAAGAACAATGGGCTTTACAGTGGGCTGCTTAACAATCAGAATGAACCACTTGGATAAAATGGAAAAACATTAAACTATTCCTATTTTCTAGCAAAGATAATGTATTTTCTGTTTCCCTAGGGATAGAAAGTCAATTTTTCCTATTGGAGATTGAAATGTAAACCTTAGGGACCCCTAGAACTTAAAGGGAAAAGTCATTTTCCTTCTTTTTGATATTTTTTTCCCCACTTCTTTTTGCAGTTCACATTATTTGGATATACCAAATAGAGAAGATAGAATAGTAGCTACATTTTATTAAAAAAAATAAATTATGACAGAAAAGTACTGGTTGCACAGAATAATCTGCTGATTTTATGGAAGTTTTATACAGTTAACTTGCAGAAGTGAAGGCAGATTTGTTGAAGTTTGTCTCCCATTTTCAGCTCTTCAGCACATAAACCAATATTGAATGCTAATATTTAAGAATCTATAGGCTAACACTGCAGGGTGCAAAATAAAGAAAATTTATCCACTCAGGTTTTCTTCTACTATTTGGACTTTCACATAATTAAGTTTTAGAAAATTCTGCATGATTTCAATCTCAAGGTACATTTATCTTGTAATTATATACCTTTGGAAAAAATGCTTTCATTTGCTCTATTTTTTGTACTTCTGTATTTGAAATCATAGTATTTCCTTCTGAACAGCAGTAGTGAAACTTGTATATTAATCATAGACTATAAAGTGCTGAGACCTAATTCTTCTGAACTAGATTGCAATAATATTCTGTGATTCCACAGAATGACAGAATGGTTGGTGTTTGAAGGGACCTCAGAGGTCACCTAGTACAACTCACCTGCTAAATCAGGTTAACCCAGAGCAGGTTGCAGAGAATCACATCCAGGAAGGTTTTGAGTATCTCCAGAGAAGGAGACTCTACAAACTCTCTGAGAAGCCTGTTACAGTGCTCTGCCACTCACAGTAAAGAAGTTTTTCCTCATATACAGACAGACCTTCTTACATGTCAAATTGTGCTTGTTGCCCCGTGTCTTGTCACTGGACACACTGAAAAGAGTCTGGCTTCATCCTCTTAACACTTGCCTTACAATATTTTTATGCATTGATAAAACCCCCTCTCAATCTTCTTTTCTCAAGTCCAGAGCAAATTTGTAATCAGGGATTAAATCATCCATCAGACCTAGGTGAACTTAAAAAGATTTGGTATTCCACAGGTAAACAGCTAGTCTATTATTCAATTATCCCAGTCTCAGAGGTCTGCAAAACTAGGCTGAGCTGTTTATGATGAGTTCATTGCTAAAGGAGCAACATCCCAGAGCAGTGCATGCCTTACCTAACCATCTTCTTCATACTTAAATAAATTGCATTCAGATTGTAAATTTGTGCATCTGGTAAATGAACCTGCCTGTACTGAGTGGCTGTGGCCTAAGGAAAATACTTTAAAAGTCAAATCTGAACTTGACCTTCCCACTGAATATTTTTGAGTCTATGGTGTCTTCCAGAGTCTTTCAGGTTAGGGTGTCCTGGATCATAATGCCTTTTCCAAAACAGACTTTCATCATATTTTCTCTCTTGCATCAATGTCTGCCTGTCACTGCTGATCCTACACACAGTACTACATACAGGACACTGCATAACTCATGCTGTTATCTCTCAGAATACTACAGCAAAAGGCAGAGGCAACTTTGATTGGGAAGGAACTACAAAAAAACTTTTGATAGTGAGCTATGAGACCTCTTTGCTCTAGAGCATTATAGTCTCCATATGTTGGAGCTGATGTTGCTGGGATACAAAGACTTGACCCTACTAAATGGAAGGCAGAAAAGGCTACCTCTACCTCACACTGTAAACTTCAGATACATGCAGGTCATAGGCTCCATCTATCATCTCTTCAAAATTTGATGGTGTTTGTTTGGATACTAGTAACAAAAATGAGTTCATGCAGTCTGGGAAATGCTTTCTAGGCAGACAATACAAGTTCTGTCTGTGTTTTCTGCTCGCTTGTATATATGCTGATTGGGCTTGTACATTTTCCTATCCAAAACCAGCAGATAGTTGACACAGTCTTTCTTTGAAGGGGGTGTGAGGGTCAGGGAGGGAAGCCGAAAGAAGTCATGCAGAGCAAAAGCTGCGAGCAGTGACTGCTGAAGCATAAAATTAGATCAGACTTATGTGTATGTGCTAACTGGCCATGTAGGTATCACTGTACGCTGTTGTTCCAACCTGCAAAGTAGCTGGTTGCTGGAGAGACTTGGATCTACTAACAACTCTGGTATTGGATGGCAATATTATTAAGAAAAGTCAAGCCACATTAGAAGTAGAAAATATAAATGATATCTGCCAGCTCATTCAGGTGTTTATAGTGGCAAGATAGTAGTGGTTCAGGTTGCACAGGTTTCAGGTTTCCCTAATAATAGAAGCTGAAGACAGGTTTCCCACTAACAAGGAAAGATCTCTGTCCTGCAAGTGTAAGCTTTCAGCAGGAAATACAGCCTTTCTTATGCACTCACTGCATGGCCAGAATGTGTTTCTGCTATCCTGTGGGCTTAAGAGTAGGATGACACAAAGCTACAGCATAAACAGATACTGTGAAGATGGCAGATTGGAGACTATCTCACCAGATGGGTATCCACAAGATTTTTTTTCTCTGCTTTTCAACTGCAAGTTGGATTGCTACTCAGGGACTTGAAAATAAAGAGATTGTACCTGGGCAGAGACGTGGGACGAGCACCCTAGAGGACACTGTCAAAAGGTAATATAGATGCACATCCAAGACTAATTAATTATATTTCCAGTGGCATCTTCTGCTTTCAGCTGAGAGTCATGGTCTTCATGCTCAGAACGGGCAAAGAAAGAGAGAGTGGCAGCATTAATGCTTCACCACTGCCCACATAACAAGTTTTGCTTCTGCATATCCTGACCCTCACTTGCTGACTCAGGTTTCTAGATTGACCTCAAAGCTGCCTCATTGTGATAGACATGCTTGGTGATCTAGACTCTTGGATGAACCTGACTACTCTGAGCAGACTGGTTCTGCTCATGCTACTCAGGTACTGTGAGACTGCTGCAGATCATTCAGTGGCGAATTTGCCCTGTGCCAACCATATTCCTATATAAGTTGTGCCTGTTTTCCCTGCAATATCGGCTCTACAGTGAACAGTCCTTGTGTGAAATGTGACGGATGCACAGATTCTAATGTAATATCTATGTATTATTTCAACCAGTAGAACACATAGGCAGAGGAAAAAAGCAGAATAACCATGTGAAATGCGAGCAGAAGCGAAGACCTCTCTGGCAGGCAAACATTACTGCAAGAACATTAATTCATTCTTGAGACCACAGGAAGTCTCTGTCTACTGCTGTAACTACTTTCTCTCTCAATCCACTTGCTTATGCTTGGATCAATACCACTTCCTGAGGACAATATGGTGAATTGACTAACTTTGTTAATGTCAGTCTTTGTCAGCAGATTTCTCACTGGCCTAGGGAATGCATGTAGCAATAGTCCATGATTTTGCTATTTCAATTACATTGGATACACTCCCGTGATATTTCCAAAATAAAAGCCTTAAGAAAGGCTATATGCCAAAAAAAGTGTCACTGAAGGTAGACACACACTATCAAGCAAATATCATGCAGCTTTTTTCATAAACATCAATGGAGTCTTCACACACTGGAAACATCAGGAATCCTGATACCATTAAACTATGCCCTGTATCTCTAAATGGAGTCAACAAATAATCTTTCAGTGAATGCTAAAAATGGGGAAACCATAGGAACTGTGTAAAGCTCTGTGGAAAATAAATTAATTTTAACATAAATAAAAGAGAACTTCAATCAACATCAAAGTCAATTCACTTTCTTGTGAATAATATCCATTAAAATTATTATTGTAATTACTCAAACCTGAAGTATTTGTGTAAATGAATAAGTAATAACAAAGTATATTTGCTCAAAAATTAAACACTCAGAGTCCATTTAATCAGAATACCAACTTAGCTTCTTCACTAGGAATGTTGTGGACTGAATATAAACCAAGAAAATAAAGAGAAACTTCATTTTATGTTGAGTATCAGATTTAGCACTCTTCATTTTCTTTAATTTGCAAATTTATTGAGTACGTACATTCAAGAGGAATATTTTTTTGGACTAAAACGGGATATCCTAAGTTTCATTTATTCATCAGTAGGACTTTCTCCTACAAAACTGCTGTTTTCTATGCACCAATTTTGCTAGCTTTTGGAGATGTTATAATTTCTAAGTCACAGTACCTTTCTTTTTATAGATCGGCCAGATGACTTTCCCAGTGCAACCCAGGAGTCATGCAGAAAAGTCTTGCAACCTCTCACATTTTAACCACTATGTAATGATGTTTTGATGGTGCTAAATTACTTTATTTGATATATTAATTCAGGCCCACTTGAATCAGTAAAACCATATGCTTAATCTAGGGTTCCTAATCTTTCCTAGCCCTTGTGAAGTCTAACCAATAAATAGCCCTTCTAAGTAATATATGATTAAAGCACAGATCTTAAAGATTCTTCTCTTACTGTTGCATGAGCTCAGCTGCAGATACTACTTGACTTCATCTCCTTTAAGTGTTATGGTAGCAATGAAATGTGTTATAACATTATGGGATGTTAAAGCAGGTTCTTTTCTTCTCTCTGCCTATGGTAAACTTACTGTTAATTTTTGAAAATGGTTAAAACAATATTAAACAGGAATTCAGATAGAGATAGACTCCACTTAATCAGGATTCATGTTAGTAAGAAAGCCATTTGACTGAGAAATCTTTCAGGGGAGTAGATTTAAACTTAATAATATTGAAAGTCAAAAATGGTGATTTAATGTCAGACCCATTACTGCCTGATTGATTGTATAGGGGCATGATAGTGAACATTACACCTTTTTGTTGGTTTCATGTTTGTTCTAACCTGCTCTCAGTTTATTAGCTCTGAAGCCTTCCTTTGAAAGGCTGAATACATATTATGTGTAAGGTTTATATTCCAGCTGTTGAACTTGCAGCTGGAAAATCAGCTGTTACTGGTATGTGCAGTCAGGACAAACACAATTATATTGAAGTGTTAAAAAGAAAAAAAAACAAAAACAAAAAACAAATAAAATGTTAAAGCGACACTTAATTGGTGTTTCCTTCACATTGCTAATATGAAAGCTTTCAAATATCTTAGAATTTTTTTTCTGCAAATATTAAGTAGCTTTTACATTTGTCAACTCTCATAGTAGAATTTGTCAGAGCATTTGTAAATGCACACATCACTGACATGCATTATTAATAACAAATATTTTTGGCACCGAGCAGGCTTTAGTTCCATGCCAGCTACTGAACATTTCATTGCACTTGTATCTCACAGCTGCCTTTCTTGCTCTCAAGAGGCAATGAACAAGATATGCCTCTGTTCAAGTGCATACCCTTGCCTAACCTGCTAGCATGTTTATGTCCTGAGGCTGTCCAGATGATCAGACTTGCAGCTATCCAAGTTTTGAGACTGTGAGCACATCTCCAGGTACAGCCTATATGTACCTCCCAGGTCATGCAGGACATTGTATGAATAAAGTACATCCAATGGGTTTGCTGACTCTAAAAATGCCCTCCTGCACTGTGAACACCAGTAAACATACTGTTCATGTGTAGCTCTGCAGATGTATGACAATTATCAGGTAGGAGACTCCAGAACCCATTTCATCAGCAATACACCTTAACTTAGTATTGGTAAAAGGGAATTTGAGTTGAAGAGTATAGAAGGGGGTTACAGAGCTCTCCACTTCAGAAATTTCTAGACAATGGAAATATTTCAGAATGGATGCAATAATTGACATGAGTGTGGAATGTTTCTAAGGTGTTCATTAAAATTGGCTAATTATGATTAACTTTCCACTTGGTCAGATTCACAGGCCATGAGAAAGGACAAAGCAGTGGTGAATAAGGCTTTTGTTGTATAGCTTTTCTAGCTGACTGTATTTTTCAATGTTAGATTATTTAAATCTGATACCATTATATTTCAAAGTATTATTATCTTTCTTTAATAAATATTAAATGTGTACTTAATAATTTATTGTTATAATCTCTGCCTTTTATCAGTTGAGAAGTATCAAGTCACAGCAGTGTCTGTCATTCTCAAACAGGCCATAGGTAGCTGCAAGAAGGGAAAATAATTGAATGGCTAAGCAATGAATACATGTATGCAATATAAAATGTTCCACCCCATTTCAGGAAATGCTGTTCTTTATTTACCTCTCTTTGGGCTGAGTTTTTTGTGATCCTACTATGTTTAGTTTCTCAATAAAAGGAAGACACAAGAGGAAGACATAAGAGGAAGACAAGGTCAGAAAAATTAATGGACTTAAAAATTACCACAGGCTGAAAGATAACCCAGTTTTCATACAGATAGGTAATTATCATGTCAACTATAGTCTTTGTGATATGAAATTGGAAGTATTCTTAAAAGGTTGCAAGTATATATTTGCCAGTACTTACTATAATGATCTGATGCTGCCATTACTATAGATGCTCTTACAGAAAAAAACACTGGAAGCCAGATATTTACTTTTTTGGTAATTTGCATAGTGAATATGTTTTATAAAAATTCTACTAGTTGAACAATTTATCTCACAAGTATACTTAAAGGCTGAGACATGGGTCTTAAACAACAAAGGGAAGTCCTTTTGTCTCACTATCCATCTGTAAACTATGGATAAAGATGTTTATCTCTTTAATAATATGTGTATAGAGCCACTAAAGAAAAGGTAATTGCATCTCTAAGTCTATGAGTACATGTAGTTCTTACAAAGGAGTGCAAGAGAGTTATTTGCTGAGATGCCAGTTAACTGTTTGTTCTCACAGTGGAAAAAATATTTTGACAATATTTAATAAAATGACCACTTCTGATTTTATTGCTTTTATTTCTTCTTTAAACTAGCCTATTTCCATCTGACGGGGTTTTTATGCTCTCTCAGTTGCACACTGTATTATTGTATTTTCTGAAATTCTTAACATCTTTAAGGTGATTGGGCTAAAAGTTATTAGTTTTATATTAATTAGTTTTTGAAAGTTAATATATATTCCAAAATGATGACTGTTCTCTGAAAATGCAGTGCCTGACATGAATCACGCAATGATATGCTTTTTTAGTTTGCCAGTGTCAGGATTGTGCTGGGACTCTGATGTTACTGTGTGTGCTTAATATTTGGTATGCATATGGTTCCACTAAAGTGTCTTCTCTTGACATATGGAAAACACAGAGCTATATGACTACAGGGTATATCTAGAGAAAAGATATGGGACCATACTGTCACATCAAATACACTAGGACTGTTTCATCAGGGGATACACTTCTGTAGTCATATACACCTGTGAAAAGGGTCAATAAAACTCCATCGTTGGGTTTTGACAATTTTTTGCAATCAGCACAAGTGTAAGTGACACACACCGTAGTAAACCTATGGAGACTAGAAAATCTAAATTTAAATGATTTTTTCCTGGTCTGTAAAAAACTGCTACAATAAAAACTTCTTGGAATGCAACAGAACCAGTTTTATACACCCTATAAAACCCATGAAATGTTCTGCCATTTTATCCTATATCTATATAGAATAGTTTCATCTTTGAAAAGTTGTGTGTTATTTATGATAGCAAAAGTGGTTTGACTTTTCTCTTGAGACAGAATGCTTATTTATGGCACTGATCCTTCAAAAAATGAAATGGCTCTAAACACGCTTTTTTACATGTTAATTACTGGTAATATGCTACCAATGCCACTATTGCATTTAGAATGTTAGTCTATCATTCAGTTACTTTAAGGGTTTAACTCAGTTAATGGTTATATCATCACCATTTAACAACAGTAAATATATAACTATAAAAGTTTATCTATCTGAAGTTTGCTAAATCTTATATAACAAAATAAAATACATATTTTTAAATGCCTTGTATATCCTCTAAACTCTGTTGCAACTGTTTTCCTTCATGTAAATGATAAAGATATATTCAACTTACGACTTTTTTAGGCCATAATTGAGCAATTAATTTTTTTTATCTTTTCAGAGACTACAGTGAGATTAAAAAGGCAATGAGTGTGCAACAAAATGCAACAGGAATCATTCAATATGTGTTGTATTTTGGTGGGGATTTAAATATATGGCATAAGTAGAAATTGGCTATGAAGTGATCTAGAAAGTTTCAGCAGGAAAATCAAGGTACCAAAAGATAGCAGAGTAAATATATATTTACTCCGTTGATTCATTGGTTAGAGGAACAAAACCATCTCATCTTATATATCTAATGAATGGTTTGAATGCATGAATTGCACTTTCTCAGGTGCAAGCATAAGAAATAAGATGATTTTAGAGTTCTCTAACTCAAGAATGTTAATGAAGAAATGAGGTAGAAGGCCAATAAAAATGACACAAAGGTGGAAGGATAGGATATACGATTAAATGAGATCTGCATATATTAAAAAATACAAACAAAACCCTCCAAACAAATAAAAAACCTAGAGCAAAACAAATCAATAGGACTTTGATATATATTCTGAATGTGAAACCAGTATTAAAGCTAGATGATATGACAGAAACAATGCTGTCAATCCTAGTAGGGTTTGCATCCCTGGAGTTGCAGGAAGCTGTGCTACATGAAACTTGTTGCCACCTAATTTGCTGAGTAACACAAGGGCGGTGATGACCAATGCTGTTAACTCTGTTTATTCTCCACTTTTTCTTCCTCTGGATAAACTCAGTTCAGCTCTCAGGACAGTTTCCTGCTTAAAAATCGAGAGGGAGACAATGGAATCATTGAATGGTTTGGGTTGGAAGGGACCTTAAAATCATCTAGTTTCTTCCCCACTGCCATGGGCAGAGACACATTCTATTACATCATGTTGCTCAAAGCCCCTGGTCAAAAGACCACATGCAAAGTATCTCAGAACAGGTCTCCAGGAACAAGTAGACATTTTTATTTTAAGTTATCTGTCCCCATCTGTAACAATGGGGTAATAAATACCAATCCTTCATCTCACAGGGATATTGTGAAAATACAAACCACCTAAATACAGTGTAATGATTAGTTTTGTACAAAATTCCAGAAGCAAATAAATAATTCTGAGTTGAAAGCTGTGCAATAAATACAATATAGAAAACACAATGCACAAGACTGAAATAAAATATTGAACAGTTGTTCACTAGCTAACTATCATCCTACCAGGGCATGTAACTAAACACAGGGGAACAGACAATTGCAGTTACATAATTAAGATTGAATCAAGATGCATGTATTAAGCATCTGAATTAAGAATACATAGGAGCTTAAATCTTGCATTTCTTACCCTCTGTGTGCTGAATGTTACAACATGAACAGATTGTGTGCCATTTCCTAGGCTTTTTTCTAAACACTCTCACTGAGAAAACAGTTTTTATTTTGTAATTTTGCATTGATACTTAACAGGTTACTAGCAATGCTATAGTCTTTGGTTCCAGGAAGAATATTGCTACTTGGACTAATAAGGTACCTGATAACAAGAGTTTGACTTTTATGGAGACCAGAACAAGAGCAGGACAAAAAGCAATGCTTTGCTAGTAAGTTTCACAGGTTCTGACCAGAAGACAAGCAGGATTTGCAATAGGACATTTTCTGGATAGAAATATACTCTGCTGAACACAAATGCTTCTTTCCTATCTCTTCAAGTATGAGCCCATTTTGCCCTAAGGGCTGGTGAAGGATGCTAGGTTCACATACATGGGAGGAAAATGTCCTTCCCTTGGGTTCTTCCAACAGTGAAGCAGGGCTGAGGCCAAAGCCAGGGTCCATGGTCCAAGTCACAGGGATGGCCATTGGCCAGATCAGGATGGCCCTAACAAAGCCCCACTCAACTAATCCTTAACTCACTCCTGTAGCTGAAGGATAACCAGTACTGGATATTTATATAGAGTGCAACAAAAGAGCTTAATAAAATGATCCTTCTTACTATCTGTGTGTCTGTCAGTCATCTCTTCAGGAATTCCCTGAGCTAGTAAAAGCATGTTTTACAGATAGTCCTAGATTAAGTCCCCATGAAACATTCCTACCCTGCCACACCCTTCAAATGGATACCCACATCCAAACCTACTTTTTATTTCTCTGCTTCTTTCCTCTCTAATGCTGTATTTGTTGTGCTTTAGCCCTCAAAATTATTTTCAGCAACACAGGAGAGATGAATGCCTACTCTCAGATCAGCATCCTGAAACCACCATAAACTGTAGCACCAGTTCACAATGACACTGAATATAAAATAAACCCAGACTTTCAGTTGAAGTAGGACAAAGACTGAGAGGAAAATTTAGTTTATAATTGTGAATCCTTTTTTAAATTTATTGAGGATACAATTTTTATGTTGAACAAATATAAATATTTTTCCTCCTAAAATATTGAAAATACTTAGGGAAAAAAAAAAAGAACAAAACCATTTATTTTTATTTCCTTTAGTATTGCTCTTTGAAATTATTCAACAGTTCACACTAATACTAAAATTAATTAAAAAATCAGCCTGTCAGATATAGTCCCAAACAATTAAAATTGGTTAGACTTTTTCCATAATGCTTTTCAGCTTTTCTGACATGATGATTAGGAACAACAAATCTTGAGGTGAAAGATCTGCTCTGAGGAAGCAGAGCCCTTAGGAGAAATCTTTCTAACCTTCTAGGTCCATTTGCAAAACCAGGTAAATTAAACGTAAGATGGGATGTTCTGGGATCATCAAAAAAACCTAAGAAAAATACATGTTTTCAGGTCTAATTCCTTTAATTGCTGACAGGCAACTGATGAGGATTTATCCTGTATTACAGGGAATGCATATTTTACTATGAAAGAAACTTGAATTTCTAAAAAAACAGCAAGAAGACAATGATCACACAGGATTTACTTCTGTTTAGCTGAAACACTGTCTGACACAAATCAGATCACCCTTTTGCCTCTTAGGAATGTCACAGTTAGCAGATGTATGAACCTTCAGAGAAAGGCCATGCTACAAAGTTGAAAGAAAAAGACATAACCAGCATGTTTTCTCTGGAAGTTTTTGTAGCAATTTAGTAACCTAAATAATCAAGAGTGACATGGAGCAGAAATGACTAAATCAAAGTTCTCCTGACTTTGAGAAGAATTTATAGTCTCAAGTTTGAGTTGTATAATTGGGTATGGTTTGAACCTTACAAGTCAAGTTATTACTGAAAACTCTAAGAAGAATGCATTATTGAAACAAAACAATGATTTCTATGACCTAATTAAAAATCGTAAATATTAAACAAAGGGAACTGACAAGTTTATAAAAGAACTGAACAAATAGCAAAAATAATGAAACAATGCAAACAAGTGCTATTGAACTAATATCACATTAAAAACCTGTCAGAGATATGATAACTGACCATGATTTGCATAAACTATTCTAACATGCAAACACATTGTGCATATATTATTTTCAGTAGAAGTCTCAACATTTTTCTGTTTTCCAGAACTTCTGTATTTTTAACAGCACTTCTGTCTCCCACTTCTTTAATTTTATGCTTTCTCTGTTTTCCCAAGAGTCTTTGGTGCTTCAGTCCAAAAGAAAAGCAAGCAAACAAGTGTTATTTTCATATTCCCAGCTGCTTGAACAAATATTTGCATGATACAATGTTTTAGGTTATATAAAACCTCATGTCTCTGTGTGTGAGAGCACCTGTGTGTCTCTAAGGCTGAGACCAGAAGGGGCTCAAGTGTGGGATCAGGTAAATCCCTGACAGGTCTAGGTGAGTGCCTGTCTGTGTGTGTGTGTTTGTGTGTGTGTGTGTGTGTGAGTGAGAGAGAGAGAGAGAGTGTTGGGTTATTCCTGGGGGCCAGCACAACTGGGGAGACTGGGATCCAGGACACAGGTACTGAACAGACTGAGGAAGTCCAGCTGCTGGAGGGATCCTCCTTGTACATATCCATGCAGATGTATTCTCATCAGTGAACTTTCTTCCTGTTCAGACAGAGTGCAGAATAAGACAGTTGCTTATACTTGTGCTTATGCAATAGTTCTGAGTGTCTGTCTGTGATGTATGTGGCTGGCCATTAACATATGTGGTACAATATGTGTGTTCTGTGTGTGTGTGTGCCTACTGGGAATACATATTCAGTCTTGCTAGTAGTCAAATCTGGGGACATGGAGCTGCAGCAGCTTCACCTGTCTCAGATGGTTGAATCTGGTATGATTAATTTTCCTCTAAGAATATGGGCTATGGACCTGTTTTACCTTTGTCACAAACAAGACATAGCATATTTGTGGTGTATACATGTGCCTTCTTGTGTGCATGCCTGATGGGAATGTATCTTCAGCATCACTACTGCTTGGATCTGAGGACATGTAACAGCAGACCCACCTCTCTCATGCTGCTGGATCGAGGCATGATATATCTTCCTTGAAGAGGATGATTCTTCTCTCTCCCTCTTTGGTCAAATACAGTTAAAAAGCATACGTGGTGACATATGACACTTTATTTGCAGGTATCTTCCATTTTTCCTTCTCTACCCACAGTAATGTTGTATCAGAAATACAAAGAAAATACAGCAACTAGGTGTTACAAAGGCATGAGTTTTGTCATGTTTTACATGCATCTCTTTTGTCTGAATATATTGTTTTCTAGATTCCTGGTTGAGGCTGGGATCTCTTCTGTGTTTGTTTAAACAAACCGTGCTGAACTGGGCCTTAATTTGTGTTTTTGGTCCAGGGGGTTTGCCACAGGATAAAATTATGAAAGACTTTGCTATCTTATCTGCCCAATGTACAGTTAGCACTCTGCCTCAAGTGAAATTATCACTCTTTTTCTGGTGTAGTGTTCTTCACATAAATAGTGGTGTCTTTTATTCAGGAGTTTTGACTACAGACTGCTTATCTACTCTTCTACAACTTGCATGATATCTGATCAGTAATAATACTTAAACTACTCCTGGTTTTAAAGTTAAAAGGTTAAATTCATACTTTGAAAAGTAAATGCTTCAGAATCCATACTGTCATTAATCACTTCACTGTCTACAGCTTCCATAAGATCATGACACACTTCTGAATTCAGGTTTACAAAACAATCATGCATGTGGTAAACCTTGTGTGAGAGTTTTAGTTCTGGTGTTATCACACTGAGGATGTAACTATCTTTTGTTTGTACAGCAGCCCTTGCCAGTAGGGTTTAGCTGCTGCTATTCTTGGTGCTCCCCATGTTACAAAGAGGAAAAGGAGAATTGGAGACAGGCTTGAGTATGGACATGGACAGACTGGGGGTGGGTTTTTTTTGTGTGACAATGAAACACAAAATACATCAGGTGGAAGGTAGTACAGTAAGAAAGACACAGAGAAGGCTGAAAGTGGAATTTTTAAAATGCATTCTTTCAGATACTGAAGAACATGTACATGCAATGGAAAGTGATAGGTACAATTTGCATTTTGACTTTCACAAGTCCAACTTCTAGCCAGAAAAGATGCACACATCATTCCAGAACATATTTCTCTTATTTTCTTTATCGTTCATGATACTGATCAGCTAGTACTGCTAATCATAACTATGGAAGTTAGAAAACAGTGTTTTGCAGAACAAGCCTTTCTGGGGAGACCTTTTCTGCTAGAGTGAAGCAGATACTCAGTAGCACATGTAGGAACACACTCACATTCTTTATATTCCCATGCCATTGCAGAAATATTGATTAAAATGTTACATTCAGTGAGGTAAAGAGCATATTTTCTGTTGGGATAAATTGTCATACTGATCTACTTGGTATTTATTTAACCTGCCTATGAATAAAGAACTACAGTATTGCAACATTTGGGCAAGTGATCCATCAGTTCGATGGTGTGAACAGCTTTGCAGATCTTTCCAATACTTTCTAGATCACACTAGCTAATGCTGAAGAATAAGCAACAGATTGTTCCACATGCCCAAAAAAGTGAAATGATTAGGACTGAAAATCCAGACAATTAAATTTCCTCCTTTGTAACCAAATGAATTGTTGTCTTTTTGTTTCTTTTGTGATAATAAAAATTTTGGAACAGCTGTCAGACAGAGAAGAAAACATTCTGAAAATGCTTCCAAGATCTGAGTTTTCAAAATAAATTACAAGGTGTATATGTGTATTATGAATGGTTTATAAGAACTATGGTCTTTCAGAGAATTTTAATCTTTTGATAATGAATGGGATAAAGTGGATTCTCTGGTCTCTCAAATTAAACACGTATGTTGAAGTCTAAAAAAATACCACTTGCCTCTGATAACTTAAAAAGCTTAGTATGGCAAATAATGCAGTTAGTTAATGCAGTAATGTAAAAAAAAAAACAAAACAAAACCATGAAACAAATGTTCTTGGTATAATGTCTAAAAAAAAAAAAATCACAACCTTTTCTGTGTTATCATTTCAGTCACCTATTGCTAGTACTTTGGTAAACTCCTCAGCTATAAACTATTCAACTACTTTTTATAAAATATTAAAGAGATGGTGAGCAGCTCTCAGCAATAATAGTGGGGCTCACCAAAAGAAGAAGTCAGATAGTTATACTACTACCACTCTCTGAAAATGGACCTAAGTCTTTGGATCAGTTAGTGGAAGGAAGCAGACAGGCCAAGCCAGGTGACTTGATAATTATCTTATTGTCCTTTTTCAGTAGAGATACTAGGTGAGACAGACTTGCCAGCCATTTTTATGTGGATCAGGAAAAGGAAACAGTAATATTACCCCACCAAAGACCATAATTAACACAAAGATCTGCATGGAGAAGTGACTGGCACGCCTCTTCTGATCAGCAGATTTCTAGCAAAAGCAGCAGAACAGCTGGGAAGGCAAGTGTTGGAGGAGTGGGGGGAAGGGAAAGAGAAAAACTAATTTCCTTTGTTTTAGAGAAGAAAAAAATCAACCATTTAGTTATTAGACCTATATGATTGCCTTCATGGATAATTGCTTGATATTAAAAAAATACTAGGTGATAATGTAGTGAATGGTGCTGTTACTTGAGAAATTATATTGCCCAAAGAAGTGGATTTGTTCACAGTATATTTAATGCTTTTTTTCCTGCTGTTTCATGGCATTTTTTTTAAATCTAGCAACCCAAGAAACAAAAACCCCAGAAAGACTACATCAATGCACAACATATTGTCCTTCAGAGTTCAATCATATTTGTAGTCCTGTGACTTTCTTTATTTTGCAAGAGGATGTCTGAGAAATAAATTTCACTATTACGTATCTTCCACTAAATTAAAAAAAAAAAAAAAAGTACTGAACTATTTTTGAAAAGACTTATGTTGTCCCATACAATCATTTTCTTTATGAAAGCACTAGAAGTTCTAAATCTTTTTCTAAATAGTCTCAGGCATGTTCTGACCTCAGCAGAGTTGGTTCAGCAATCAGGAATAGTGTTTGATATTTTGTTTGAATTGAGAGATCCATCAAGGCTCTTGTAATGAAGAATATAACCTTGCCAGAGGCTCAATCATTAATGTCCAGACAGATTTGTGCATTTTGTATTGCTGGTTGACAAACCTCTGATGTTGCAGTGAGAAACGTAAGCAAAGAGTATACCCTTTACAAATATTTCATTATAATTAACACTGGATAGCTTTCCAGGAGTCTGCCAAGTAACATGGAAAACTAGTATACTAGTATATGAATACTAGAGGAAATTGCAGAAATCTGTATATTATGTGTTTCTATGGTTCTTTATACATGTTTATGAATAAGGAAATGAGATAAAAATGTTACCCAATTATTGAAAAATCTTACTCTAGATCAGATCAGATAAACCATCTAATTTTTTTCTACTATAATTTTTTTTTAATTAGCATGCTATTAGTCATAATCTCAAATTTTGCTATTCCATATGAAATACTAAATGAAATCTCAATTACATTAGTAATGAACAGAGATAGTTACACTGTAATCATTGGATTGCTTTGAATTGCTCAGTATCTAGAGAACAGAAAAAAAGGCAATCATTTCTCAGGGGCAGTGATTTCAAATAAAAAGGTGCTAAGTCATCAAAAATATTTCACAAAATGCCTCTACATGAAATCAAGAAAATGTAGAATAGAAATAAACCTATTACATAAAGAAAATATATTCAAATTGCTGAGAAGGCAGTTGAAGCCATGATATATTGTAGCCAATCAAGTATGGACTGGATCTGCTGAGTCTGTTGTATGGGTTAAATATAAATTAAATTCCCTTCCACTTGTGAAGAAATAATATCTTCAACATTTTTTGTGCATGGTGAAACATCACATTCCAAGCTTGTAAGGAGTAAAGTAAGTTAATATGCAAGGAGCGGTAGGCAAACCATCAAAATGGCTGAACAACTAGTGGCTAAATTGAAAAAAAAATGCCTTGTACTATGACTTCTAAGAATTATGGGTTTAAGTTATGCATTAATAGTAGTGATATTAGATGGCTTAACAAGTTAATTGCATTACTGAAGGTGTGAGATTTTTAGTTTTGGTTATATGGGCTTGTATTGTTTGGGTCTGATGTGACTGTTCATGAAAGGATGGCTACAAGGTCCTAGAATGCCTGTTAGACCTAGTTCTAAAAGCCATTGTGGGCATAGTCAAGAGATGCTTGAGAAAACAAGTGTCACATTATGGTCAGAAAGAAACAGGTGTAGACAAGTAGAACCAGGCTCTGCATGCAGCTTGGCTGGTAGAGGGAAGCACTAAGGAAAAAAAAGTGTTGTATGATTTTACTCTTTCTGAAACAAGAGGAAACCAGAGGGATCACTCCTGCTATGCTTTCAAGGGCAAGCAGCCATGTTCAGTTTCTTGATGAGTATAATCTGGGATTTACAAAACGTAAAGACTACTGCACTAAACCAGATCATCTCTGCATTATGCTGCTCCCTACAGAGGGCATTGTGGAGAGAGTCACCAGCCTTACTCACTCCCAGAAACTCATGGAACAAATTGTGCTAAACAAAGAGATAGTGAAGAATAATGACTGATTCATACACCAGCTGAATACCTGCCTATATAAAATGAGTTGTGGAATACAATATTTGTTCAACTCAGCTCTTACACCAGTGCTACTACCATGATGAATGTTCCAACAAAAAAAAGTTAAACACTGATAGCATTAACTTTAACAGTAGCAGATAAACTGTCTAAAAAGCATGCTAGCAAATTAGATAGGTATATTTCTATATTACTAGGTTTGACCATTTCAGAGGAAAGGATTTTTTTTCTGGGCGAAAAAAAAAAAAAAAAAAAAAAGTCAAATCACTTTTCTTTGCAAGGTGAAGTTGATTTATACCCAATCTTTACTCTGAGGCATTTCAGCCAGTGTGTTAGGATAGAAACTACCAGTGGATGTTATTCAAAATTGTCAACATCCATTTTCAGGGTTCTGCATTGAGCATCTCAGGAAGAATTATATGAAGACAGAATCACATTCTCAGGAAATAATATCCTTTCAGGAAAATTACAAGCAAGCCCCTTGACAGGTTCATTATAAGCCTTTTTGTACCTTAGATTTATTAAAGTCTTTTAACTCATACTGTGAAAATTATATGAGGAAATGGAAGAAAAAAGTAAGTCTAGAAGAATTCTATTACTGATCTGACAAACAAGTGACTCAATTTTTAGAAATAGATCTTGATCTGGGTGTCTTGGCCTCCAGTAAGGAGCTTCCATTTATTTCTTCACAGGAGTTAGAGCTGATTTTTTTTTTTCTGCTGAAGAGATAAAAGACAAAAATGTGTCATGATTTCTGTGTAATGAAAAGTGATTTGAAAAAAAAAATGGAATTGAAGTAACAGGGCACTGAGAATTCTGGACAGGTTACTTATCAGTTCTCCAACATTGCAAAGACCTATGAAAAGGTGCCTTTGTTTTTTTCCCACCTGCTGCTGGGTGGTTTATGGTATTCTTATGGTATCAAAGTTTCTTTTGTAAAAGTCTTGGTACCATTATTCAGAACAGTCAAAGTTTAATGCAGGGAAATACAAGTCAGTATCTTCAGCTAATGTCAAATTGCAGTTCGGAATCTGTGTGGTACAGGCCATTTAGATATCTGGAAATATTGATACTGTGTTGGAATTTATAAGGGAGGATATCCGTGACTCTACCGTTTCCTTTCTTCCTCTTCTCCTTCCTTGCCTAATGGATCACCGGTGATTATCAATAAGGTTTTAGAAACTTCCCTTTTCTCCCAGTGCCACATGTAACATCTATTTTATAAAGCTTATTTTGATCTGGAGAACCAAATAACAGCTACTATTACAGAAAAGAGCAAAGCATGTATGTCATGTATTATGGTGGTATCTTTGTTTTCATTAAGACTATGTAATTCAGATATCTGAAAGTTCAGAAATGTTAAGGCTTAATTAAGAAAATAATATCTCAAATATTTGAATTGCTTTTTACATTTATTATATTATTAGCTTGATTTGTTGTATGGGGTTTTTTTCCCCACATATAAGCACATATATATGTATATGAAGTCCGCAGGGTGACTCTTACTGATAGTCTATAATTTGTTTTGTCTGTCTACATAATTTTGCAGATTTTATGCACTTAAACTAAGGTATTGGAAGGCAACATTTGTAGTATAGGTGGAGAAAGGAGCTTCAATGACATCTTTGTAAATGGCTCTTAGAGGAAACAAATAAAATTACAAATGCACAGATTGATATCTGGGATGATATACATTTGTGCACAGAGTGTTTGGTATTGATCAAGAGGAAACAAAGCATAAATCTATTAATAAAATGGTTGATGACAAAGATGTTGTACACAATATTGCAACCTAAAGAATAGAAGAGAAATTAAACCCCTGGACTTCTTAGTGTCTCAGAAAAGGGGATTTATTGCTCATTTTCTGTATTACTAGCATTATGTACTAATAAGCCAGGTTTTTTCCTCACTTTTTTTATGCAAGGATGAAACTAGGTCCTTCTGTGGATGACGATAATATTGGAAATTTCAACTCTGCAGAATACAGGAATTGTATACACTGTTGTATCCTTTGTTTAAATCATTAATTTTAGTAAATGGCTTTCTCATCATTACTTGATCTGTGATAGTCTTAAAAAATCTTTGTCAGGACTTTAAGAATGAAATTTCCAGTTTGCTAGGGAAAGTCTATAGTAACAAATTTCTTATGTGGACAGCAAATTGCTTAAAAGCAGTACGCAATGGTAAATGAATCACACAGAATAGCACAGAGAGTTTAATACAGCAAAGGCACAAGAAAAATGGCTGGGTTATTAAAAAATACATCTTAAATCAATGAAACATTTAGTACAGTATTTTGCAGGCATGATATGAGATGAACTTTAAGGTAAAATCTCAGGGAAGGCAATATTGTTGCTTTGTAACATTTGTTTTGCACGCCTAAAAATCAGTAGTACCAGTGAGGAACATTTCAAGACACTTGGCACATTAGTAGTGAGGGCAAGTGGAATTTTACCTATTCTTTTTTTTCCTTTTTCACAAAATACAATGCATATGTATTTCAAGAAAATGTGTAAATACAAGGCTGCAATATTTGAAAGATTTTAGTTTTTAATCCAGGTTTTAGTACAAGTCCAGAAAAAGACAACCGTGTATGTTTTCACTCACATGTGACTCAAGTATTTGCACAATCTGTAGAAATAAATAATTAATTTTAACAAATAAGATTGGTTTTGCTCTTGCCCAAAATCTGATATACACATCTAGTAGTCTTCAAGGTAAATATTCTACTTTTCATTACCTTAAAAATGCATGTGTACTGGCTAAATATATTATTGCTTGTGGATGAGGTGCTTGATTTTGTAAAGTTTACTAGGTACTCTTGTGAACTTTAAACTCTGCTCAGATCATCCAGAAAGACCAAGTCAATACTGCATCCTGCATCCTCTCTTGCTGATCATAAAGTCCATAAAATGTGGTAAATTCCTATGGTAGTATTTTATAATAAGACTGAAATGTTATCATCTTCAGAGAGGACTATAGATAGAAAGAAAATAGCAATTTTTTTTTTTTTTTTTTGAAGCCTAAGTTCACCTGAGGATATCTCCAAGCATAAATAGTACAAAAGTTCCAAGAATCTGATTCTCATAGACATGTGGTGCAGCCCAATTTACATGCATCATTTCTTTACATTGAAGCACGGGAATCAAACATGAGAAATCATACACATTATTCTTAAAGGTTTTTTTGGTAAGGCTTAGCTCTTCTGCATATACTCAGCTTTCCCATGGAATAGATAGACATTGAGGAAACTACCAGGAAAACTCACGAGAAAGCTTTCTTTTCCCCTTTAGCAATTCCTGTACTTCTATCAGATATCAGAGTATTTGCAAAATTCAAGCTTCAGAAAGAAGTATATAAGGAATATATAAGAAATATATAGGGAATGTATAAGAAACATATTTGCAGTCCTTCAGAGCAAATTTTTCTAAAAATCTGCTAAATTATTAGCTGAACTATGCCTAGTAAGATTCTTACTAAGTCATTTGTATTTAGAATTCAAATGCATGCTTTCTGGAAAGTGTTTTATTTTTTATAGTGTTCTCTTTTCTTTCTACAAACAATGATAATAAAATCTTATTAACTATATTTGCAATGAAACATTAAATCTGACTTTGCTCATGTGTTTGATTTCTGCAAGTAACTGTGGGAAGTTAATCAGTTTTGTATTTAATTATTTAGCATGTAGGTGCTTTTAAAAAATAAAGATAAATTATGCTTGGTAATGACCTACAACTGCAACATCCAAACCTATGTCTCTGAAAGGACTGCTCTTGGAGAAGTAAAACTACAGTTAAATCAAATAAAGGCATCTTGGCACAAAACAGTGCAAGGTCATGAACCTAGGTGACTATCAATTTCTCTTGCATTGAGAAAAGCTACATGACAAAAAAACCCCACCACAAACAAAAAACTCCCAACATAACTATAGCATTGACTGTCTTATTCTCAGGATACTTTCTTGTTATACAAAAATCCATGTTCTGAACCTGTGGGTCACAAATCTTAAGGGAGGGCTCACAGAGACTGGGGCTCTGCTTGTCCCTACAGCTGCCTGCAGAAGAAAATGCAGTCTCTGCTTTGATTGCGTGCCTCAAAGAGTAAAGGCAAAAACAATCCATAAGGAAAAGAAGCTGGGCTGATAAAGTGGTGAAAAAGGTGACAAGAAGAAACTCAAGAGTCCAGAAGGAAATCTTTTGTTAGCAATCACATTCAAACAAAAAGACTGTTTTATTTCCCAAGCAATAAAGGTGGGTCAGACAGCTGAAACTCCAGTTGTTGTCACAGAGAGGGTTCCCCAGTGCTGTGCTGCCCAGTGATGTTGCCCTGTCTTGGGATCATCTCAGAATGACTTCCACGGCTGCCCTTCGGCCACAGTATGTCTGTCCTTTGTAAGTACAGCTGTTTGCAGAGGTCAGTGTTCCCCCTGACACAGTCATACAGGGGGATGACAAGAAGCTAGAGCAGGATATGGGGCTCTACACAGGTTTATTTCATGCACACAGCATATGTTCTCATGCTTGAATTGTTTCTGTAACATACTGACTGCAGTTTCAGTCAATAGGAAAAGAAAGCAACTAAGAGAGCAAGAGAACCATAAAACCTGAATGAAGCCCCAGGTAAGCAAAGAAATCCACAACTGTAATTTTCAACTGTTCTCTCACTCTGGAAGGGGTCTTATTGTTTTCTTAACCTACTTTGAAAGATCAGGCTTTGCAACTCTAGAAACAGGAGAATTGCTATCACAGAGCATTCTATTGAGTTGACTGTTCTCTATAACTACTTTAAGTGATTTACTGTGGCTGTTAGTTAATACTTTTTATTAATCTGACCTACTTCCACCTAAATCTCTGGAAAACTTTCATGTGTAAAACTTTACATATGGCTTATCTCATTGTCTGTGGTCTTATTTGCTTTTAGATGGCTATTTTTAAATGAAAACGCTATGAAAGAGAGTACAGATAGATAAGGTAAATTTTCAAAGTCAGACATTGCAGTCCTTTTCAAGTCATGCTTCCTTAGTGCTGAGGTAGAGAGCTCAGAATCGTTATTAAACAGAAGCATATATGTAAATGTATTTGCATATCTGAACTGAAAAAGTAAAAAATTATGTTATATAATAGAGAGAGCTCATGTTTAAAGTTCAGGTTTAAACGGACATAAACATATTTAGACTTGCCCATGGGCAAGATTTTCTTGTTATAACTTGAAAAAAAAAAAGAGATCTAAGTGCCACATGTTTTCTAAAAAGAACATTTATTGCAGAAATAGGATGTTCCTCAGAACAGCCATGGTGCTTACTTCTTATTAAATATACATATTAAGGAAGATGTTTTAATCCTGTTATCTGTGAGCTTCAGAAAGTCGTTCTGAGTTATCTGGCAACATTCTTCTTAAGTTCTGTGAAGAACAAGCTTTGACAAAAAATGCCATGTGGCATGTGTTGTCGAACTGAGCTTTCTCAAGTAATTATCTTCTGAAACTAACAGGTTAAATGTTGAGGGTTGTTCTAATGATGACCACTGCTGTTAAAAAGTACAATAAAAAATTTCCAAATTTGGTATTTCAATTAGAAGCAACTGCCAAAAATCCCCATGATCTAGTCGAACTGGCTTTGTTTCCTGCATGATTTTGCTTCATTCTAAATTTTGGGTTTCTTCAGTGAAGACTTCTGACATTCAAAACTGTCTAGATGCAGTGGGTAAAATTCAAAACTTACTTTGAAATTAATAGAATATTGCTAGACCCTAGTATTATGAAAAGCTGTCATAAAGTATAATCAGAACTTATACGTGGTGTGATATTTAATTGTCAAAATTTACAAAAATATTTCCTTTTTTTCTTTCTCATTCAAGCTACCTCTTCTACTTCCTAAATGTTATATGGTCTTAAGTTTTTCAAATTTTATCTCAGAAGTTTGGAACAAAGGTCATGCTATCATTCAAAATGTTTTACAAATAGGCTATTTCTAGTATTTGTCATCGCAGGTGAATGAATCGACTTTTAGACAAATGTTTCTTGTGAAGACGAGTAATAACCTGACATATTTCATGGTGTGCTCCAAAAAAGACCAATATTTAGATAAAAGGGAGGCTTTATCTTGTCTTTTTTTACATCTAGTTTTAAAATTTCTGGCATTATAATAATGATTAACAAGGATAATGACTTTTTATTTATTTTTTTTTCCTATTAGGAGTCTCTTTGGCTGTTTTGCAATAGTTCAAAAGCATCATTTTCATGTTTTGTCCACCTATGAAAAGAAAAATATGAAAAATTTAGTTCGTACTGAATAAATGCCAATAACACAGATTTGAATATCAAATATAAACTATTGGGGCTTTAGAAGGGAGGTAGCTTTGCTACCATGCTGACCATGAAGCTAAGAACATAAGCAAAGAAACCTTCTACATCCTATGCCAAGGCATAAAACCACAAACCTTGAATAATATTTATATTAACTTCCATTTTAAAAACACAGTAGGCAACCAGATAAGCAGTTTATGTACAGTTTATCTGAAAAAAACTTTTCATAGATTTAATATTTTTCTCTGTATATTAGAGGTGGTTTGAGCTAGGAAACCTAGAAGCATATGTATTGGGAAAACAGTCTAGAAGTTTGCATTGAGATAAGCAGTATGAAATGTATTGCATTTCCCTTTCTTTATTCTTTCATGACTTAGGTTTTGTTCACTATTTTCAAGTCTACTAATGTGATAACAATGAGTAGAGGATGATCAGTAGTTTTACAGAATGACAAAGATGCTGTCTTTAGTATATTCTATCTGAATAAAAAATAGAAAAATAGATTTCCAAAGTAGGTAGGAAGCTGATACGAGTTTGAAAGCTAGTTACTTGCAGAAGGAATATGCTCCTTCACTTTGAAATTATCCACCCTTTCATGTCTTACAATATAAACTAGTGTGTTTCTTTAAGGAGGACCCACTAAGAAATGTGTAAAATGAGTCGCCAAAGCATCACTTTAATATAAGAGCAACAAGAAAAAGCCTTCTAGTATTCATGCAACATAAGCAAAATAAAAAATAAGAAAAACAATAGAAGACAATAAACTGCTTATGTATACTTCTTCATTTTCAATGTTTCCTTTGATAAATGTTGTGCATATATATTTAGGATTATATAATGAAAAATGTGTCTGACAAGTTCATGGTGATAATAACCAATATTGACTGATTATATACAACAGCATTGCAATAATGTAACTTTTTAAAGAGTGCAATAACTCCCCTAATAGGTAATCCTTGATGCCTCTTTATCATGAAGAGCCATAACTAGATAAGAGAGATCATTAACTTTTAAGAGTTTTGACAGACATATTGGCAGTATCAAAACCCATCTTCAATATTGTTATGAAGTTATATCTATAATGAGGGCCACTTTATAATTTTAGAGAAGATATCAGATTAAAATGGAGATGATACTTTTAAGATATGATCTCTCTTTTATTAATGAAACATATTTTTCATATAGTAGTGCACATTCCCTTCAGATTTTGTTTTTAGATATACAGAGATAGCACTTGCAATTATAGAATTTTATGCCCAGAGGTATAAAGTGCAGATTTTGGATTTCTTTTGTAACTCAGATTACTGATATTATCAGGAAGAGGTGTTGTAGATTTAGAAGTTATAGAAGAGTAAATACTGTTTTAAGAATTGCAGGAAATATCTTGTAAACATCAGAGTATAGAAGAATAAACTTCTGTTTAAAGCATTCATTTTGTTCAAATAGATTTCTTCTCAACAGAAATGTGAACGCTGACACTAAAAAAATGCAAGGTTGCTCTATATCCCAGTTTTACAAAGCAGATATTAATGAATGTAGATATTAATTAATGCATTTTATGGCATACTTGAGGTCTATTAAAAATATGCTAATTGCTTAAGACAATGTGTGATTGCTGGATACTCATCGTATGCAGCTAGTGTACAAATGAAAATAAGAAATTTCATTTCTGTAGTGGGTACTCTCAGGAGAACAAATTTTAAATCTATAATACAAATGACAAAAATTTCCTGTCAATTAGTCAAATTAATTTGCAGATCAAACAATTGATTGTATCAGTATCATGGCATACATTGATTTTGCTGTGTCAGAGTATGTTTTATCTAAAAAGTAACAAATCTAAATTACTTAAGTGAATGTATTTGAATTCTATAATCCTAATTCACTACCTTTAGCTATTGAATATTATAGGAAAAGAAAGGATGTATCAAACTCCAATAAAACCCTATTAAAATGCAAATGCCATGAATTTCTAGATAATGAAGTATTAAGTTTGAAACACTAATGATCATAATAGTAGAAAGTATATGGCATATTTTATGCACCTCTACCACTTCTTCTTTCTGTTCACTTAGATGAATGTATTGAGATAGTTATAGTAGTTTTATTTTCCTTTTGGCACAAAAATAATTAAGAGCTTTAGACTCCCAATTTATTACCTGCATATTTGCTTTATTTTTCTACTTAGATAAGCAAAATATTACAGTCCAACAAGTAGGATTCTCGGACATCAGCAGCCACTTTGGAGATTTTTGGGAATCCTAAAAAAAGATTTTTTTTAAAGAGTCAAGTGCAAATAACTCCATTAACACTAGACACTTAGTTTAACTCTGTATTTGACTCAGGTTTTAAGTGATCACTGCTGTTATTTTCTTTTAAAAAATTAAATAAATAAAAAAGTAAGGAGGCAACCCCTAAGGCACTGCGAAGACATCATTTTCCCTGTCATTTTTCTGAATTTAGTTATTTCTGTGGTCTTTCAACTGGTTTTGATGCCTAGTTAATCTGAACTCTCCTGTTGCTAATCATTCCTCAATAATGAGCTTGTTCTTTACAAAAGAGACTTTTACTTTAATCCATTAGTAAGGTGTTAGCTAAGGCAAAAATGTTCTTTGTCAAGCTAGTGAAAATTTTTTGGAATGCAAGTATAAAGTTACTATCAGAAATGTATATTTAGAAATCTGAAAAATTCTCTTCATAGAGCATTTTTGACTGATGTCACATGGATCACAGTAAAAAACCTGGATTAAACTAAGAAGTATCTGTTAATAACAAAATTAAAACCTTGAATATCCATTATGTGCAAGGGCATTTTGTCAAATGAAATCTTGAAGGGTCAGTTATGAGGATCTGTCAGGGGTATATGTGAGCATGTTCAGGGCAGAAACATCCTGATCATACCTGTTGTGGGATCATCTTGAGGCAGAGGATGATCTGCCGAGCAGAACAAAGGCAGGAGAGCAGCAGGAGAATTTTGGTTTAACAAAGGTCTTTTTTTAACAAGCAGCTTGGGAGCTAGTGTTAGTTTGAGCTGCCAATTCTTTTGAATTTTGTTGAATCACTTTTGGCAGAGTCCTATGTATCTCTAGGCAGTCATATTTTAAAAATTATTATAACTTTGAAGCTTTTAGGTTGGCTATGTCATACTGACTTCCACGAGTCACTAAAACTACTTCGAAATATTTTTTGACTACTTTCTTCTTTTTCTGGACAAAATTCCTAACTTAAACAATTAGAGCAATAAGAAGCTGCTAAACTGTACCCAGATTCATAGATGCAACAGACTGCTATCATCAATAAGATATAGAATAATAGAGTGGTTTGTGTTAGAAGGGACTTTAAAGATCATCTGGTTCCAACCCTTCTGCTGTGGGTAGGGGCACCTTCCACCAGACCAAATACCTCAAAAACCCATCCAGCCTGGCATTGAACACTTCTAGAGACAGGGCATCCACAACATCTGTGGGCAACCTGTTCCAGGACCTCAGCACCCTCACAGTACAGAATTCCTTCCTAATATCTAATCCAAATAGAAAAATGGAACCAGAGACATTAACTTGCTGAGCAGGTAGGAATGATATTTTGTTAATAAATGGGATAAGTGCTTGGCCTAAACTGCAGTTTGGAAACAATGTGATGTAATTTAGCTAACGTATGCTCAGGATCCAAAGAAAGTAATTGTGAAGTAAAAATAATAATTAAAGAATTTGGAAGTTATTTTATGGAGCCAGTTGGTAAGCATGACCTTAAAAATATTAAAATCATATTACGACAACAAATATGGAAACACTTTCATTAAATACATTCATTAAAAGCTTGTCCTATCCCAGCTTTATGTTCATAAGTTCTGTATAAAAGATACTTAGACTTAAAAGCAGATCTAAATAATTGCATTTAAAATTGTATCATTTTATTTAAAAGATCACTAGAGTGTAAAAAATAATTAGTTCTTGACAAGTGGCAACTAATTCCTTATTTTAAATGATTTACAGGGTTATATCAAATAAACAAAATAAAATCAAATCAATGAATCAAATTTACTTCACGATGTTAGTCAGCGACCTGTTGATTAACCAAAAAAACAAAAAAAAAAAACCCAAAACCAAAACAAAAAAAACCCCAAACAAACAATAACAAAAAAAACACAAACACAAAAACCCAAACAAACAAACAAAAAAACCAACCACCAAATATAAAACTTAAAAAAGGTAGGAGTACTATCTTTTTATCTTATTCCAACATCATCCTTGAAGGATGATGAAATTCATCCTTGAAGGAAGGATGAAATTTAAAGCACATATTTGTGCTTTAAATTTTAAAAATAAGATTCTCCAGGTGAAGTATGAAAATTACAGTGAAAGAATAAAACTGGTAAGAAAACTTGTTAATGGCTACGCAAACAGAAAGTACTTGCCAACTTGGGCATTACTATGTCCTATTGCAAAAGTCTAGGGAAGTCTGCATAGAGGTTAGGTCTTTGAAACAAGATAATCATCCAGCACCTACTGTGAGCATCTGGCCATTTCTAGATAGGGGGCATGACTGGAGTTCCTTAGAAATTTTTCTCAACTGCTTATAAATAGGAAAAGTTTCCATCCCCTAATAGGCTGCATTATTATGTGCTGTGAGTATGTCCTGAGCTACTGGGGAGAGTGAAGGAGATTTTGAAAGTTATTTTGTAAAAGCTAGAAAGATAAATTGAGTTTGGGACAAAAATGGGTTCATAAGTTCAGAAAGAAACTTTGAACTTTGTGTAACTGAGAAAACTGGGACAGCAACTCTCAGTGAGTCACTTGCTCCATCTGTCAGGTTGCTCCAACCTGCAACTTACATGTCTAATTCAATAGCAACCTCTCATATTTAATTGTGTTGATTTCTCCTGGAAATGGAAGAATCAGAAACCATTTAGCCAAGGAGTGGCATGAGCAGATGTTTATGATGTCAACAGTGATAGGAAAATATTAATTAGAAAATACTAATCAAGACTTAATCTAGTAAGAGGTATTTAATCCTGTGACTACTGTTATCAGATGAAGATCTCTTGGGAAAGGTGAGATGGAGAAAACAAATGTAACTAGAAAACAAATGTAATTTCATCTCTGAATTCATATATGTACATATTAATACCATATACATAAATACATATGGATGACTACAAAATTTGTGTGCTTGAATATGGACTTGTAATCTTGTCCACTTCTTCTCTCGTCTCAGAGTCACTGAACCACACAATATCCTTCTTAATGAATGGAGTTAAATGATAACAAGCAATTCTATCCTTTCAATTCTTATTACAAGGTTATAGAAATCTTTGGTTTCAGATGTTGCAGATTCCTTGATTTGAACAGAAATTATAGGTCTATAAATGGGACTTTGCAGAAATTAAGCAGTTAATATAAGCTTCATGTTCCCAATGATCAGGTTTTCTTATGTGCTTGTATTTGATATACAAATAAACTACATTATCTGTCTGTTTAGAATATATACAGAAAACAGAGTTTACAATGCAAGATATATAAACTTTCAGTGCTTTCATTTTTGTCTTTTAAACATCCAAATGCATTAAATCACTTCAAGTGATCTGATATAGTATTACTAGAATTTGATTTTTTAAGAGTTGTAACAGAAAAAAAATGTTCACAGATGTAATTAGCTCACAAGAAGAATGCAGAAATGTGAAAGTTCCTTTCTAGCCCAATGATCATCCTTGTGCTTACTGAATGAGATTTGTGACTTTTTTCATGACATTAAAACTTTGTCAAATCTAACCTATGCATGAAAAATCAGGACTAGAAAATATTTCTGTTCTAAGTTTCTTCCTGTTCTCTTGAATAGGTTCAAGGAAAAATTGCTTTTTCAGAGTTCTATGCATTATATTATTTTGGTGGGATGAGTCAGTCAAAGCAGAAATTGAGATGGCTGATGAAATTCTCAATTGACAACTGATGATCTTCATTGTCATTCAGTTGTTTTTTGTTGTTTGGGGTTTTTTTCCTTTTTCTGTTCTGTGAATTATCTATATTTCCACTGATTCATAAATGAGTGAAAAGTACACTTTGAAATTTATGTGTGGAGTGCATATTGATGTGAAATGTGATATTTAAAACCTTTAATATCTTTTAATATCAAATTCATTTATTCTGTTGTAAGTAGAGATGAACTGAAGCACTGACATTTCAATTTGTATGACATTTGGACTTCTGATTTTAGCTATGACACATAACTGAAAGCACAAAAGGAGTTACATAGAGAAATTAGAATTTAACCTCCATATAAAATTCCAATTATTTAGATTTACTGCCCTGGATTTGTCCTTTTTCTAGTTCTGAATGATATAATATATTAATAACTATCATGTCAGTAAATTTGATGAGCAGATGTCATCACATCTTAGTCATTCTGTAATGAAAAAGTTAAAAAAAATTATGCACTTATAATCTTCATTTAATTGCACTTTGTGTGATTTATCTGGTTCTAACTCTTGTCGCAGTTCTCTTTCTTGTAGATACGGGGTTTAGCTCTGGATGAAAAAAATAAAAATTACAGTAAATAGTCCCAGCTATAGTCCCCGCTCTGCTAATATTTGAAACTAAGCTTAGCTTTTATTGTATGGACATGCATGGTACTGAAATGGGATTTTCTACTTGAAAAGTGAAATAGATTATAATATTGTGTTTTACAATTTACAACATATTTCTATATGCAAACTTTAATGTTATATCAGAATTTCTGCAAAGAACTATGAAACTAGAAACCATCAAACACATCTTCTATGCATTAGTATTTCAGACTGGAACTGAAGCTAGAATATCCTGCCTAATATTGAATATTGAGTAAAAGATATTGTATATCCTGCATATTGAATAAAGTGAGATTATTGTATCATTTATAGTAAGTCAATTAGAAAGACCTTTCCTTCTGCAGTTAAGGAGTCTGAGTGTTCACTCATGTGTTGAGGGAAATCTAAGTGGGAGCTGCCAAGACCCTTTGCCAAAGAGTGAATCAAGCTGGAATGCACAGCTAAATCTGATGTCAGGGTTGCAAGGCAACTGATCTGCTGGTTGCCTCTGTGCTGGTCCTGATAAATCCAGTTCTGAAATGAAGGTATACTTTTTCTGTACATGAAAACTTGGCATACTCCATACTGTTTTTTTCAGGCTTACCTGCAGCACCTAATGAAAGGTTTTGTTTGTAGAAAAATACTGTCACGGTTTGGGTCTGTGACTAAGCTCTGACTCAAGAGGCTATGACTTTCCACATTTTATTTTTTTATTAATATTAAAATGTACTGCATTTTCTATGTCTCAAAAACTAGCTTTCAGCCAGTTGTCTCCCTGTGAAGTAACAACTCTGTGTTTCTTCTTGACAACCATTTTTGGTGACTCAAGATGGTACAAGCCACATTTATTCCTGGTGGCATCTCTTGGTTTTTTATGGTTGCCATGAAGAACTGATGGCTGTCACTGTCTGTTGTACTTTTTTATTCTGTTCAGCCCCACTTTTTCGGCACTTTCTGTCCCATGGAGAACAGATGCTGCACAGCAGAGGTTTGCTATGCATGTCCAATAACACAGTTGTGCTGCAGGCACAGGGCATCATGTTAGTAATCTTGCAGGTCAATAGTCTGTACCTAATGTTGTCTGGTCATGCTGGATTCACAGGCCATGCCCTGGAAGGAGCCATTTTTGTACAACACTCATCTTGACAGTGGTCTAATTGCTGGTTGTAAACAAATTCTGAACAAATATCTTAAGTCTTTTATTGAGCCTCCTCTTAGAGAGCTTCCTTTACCCAAAGACTTCCAGGCATCCATGCTTGGATGTAGGTCAGCACTGTATCTATAGGACTATTGATTTTTTAAGTATGACTTTTAGTGTATACAGCATGGGTGCATAAATTAAGGTTACTGCTTAAGTGAGTGTAGTGTCATGATTCTAAGGGCACTGTCAGCCCTGACTGTCTTTGCCCAGCCCAGGGGTTTTCCCCCACCCTGTCCTTCCACAGAACCACAGAACATGAGTTGGACACACAAAGGCCATTGAGTCCAACCCTTAGCCCTGCACCCCAGGACCCCAGTGACCCCACAGCAGGGCCAATGTCCAGCTCCCAGGTTTTTTCTGATTAGCATCCTTACCTATTTCTAATTTAGAAATAGATTAAAATGTTTTACCTCAAAGAGAAAGCATTATTTCATCATGAGGATAATAAAACTTTTTTATTTTTTATTTTAAAAAACCCTTTTTAATGTGTGAAACTCTTAGACTGCGAAGGTCATACAGTGGGCAATGCAAGCATTTCAGCATGACATGCCTTAAAAATATTTGTAAAGATGTGTTGAATTCACACCACATGTTTTGAGACAGTTGTCAATTCAAACTGATATATGAAGTGACTGAAATGCATCTGCTAATATTGAAAGGATATGAATGTGTCCAAAGTATGCTTTGTGCATATGTGACCATAAATGAAAACACAAATTGGACAGCTGATCTGGTTTCAGATGGTGCCTTTTTTTTTTTTTTTTTTTTCCCCTAATTCTGAGATCTTTGATATTTCTTCTGGTTCATGCTCATTCCAAACCAAAGAAGTTTTGAATATAAAACACTGCTGGGAAGAGTCAACTTGCTGATTTGTTTATTTTGGTTTGTTTTTAGGAATAGTATAGTAAACATAACCTTGGTGTTTCTGTGGTGTTTTTTTCCTTTTGCTTTCCATTGTGGAGCAACCATCCCTTACAGTTACTTAAATTTAGATGTTTATGAAACAAGAAGGTAGTAAACAGGATATAGCATTTTCTTGTTTTTATCTAATAGTATTTCACTCTAAATTTTTTTTGTTAACAAGTAGCTTGTTAGATAGCCTTGCTGCCTTCCTCCTTGGCTTTTCACCATTGTTATTGCACATGACATAGATGTTCTATGAACATACCATCTACCCATTGCCTTATTACAGTACTCCTTATAGAACTATTTATACAAATATTGGTGTTCATGAATGCAGGAGTTTTTATAGAACACTTAAATAATCATGTGATGATTCATTCAGTTTGCAGATACATAGCCATTGCTGTATCAGGTCCTGTGAAGTAAGTCTCTGTTGGAAACAACAGATGTATTTTGTTTCCATAGTGTTTAACTACATAGGTATGAGAATACCTTGGACTTGACAACCAGCAGAAGAATGAAAACATTCACAATCTGGGCACCATTGACTAACTAATCCATCTCCAGCGGTTCAGAAGCAGGAGTTGTGATGAATTTGTCAATCCTGAACAATTTTACAAGAAAGAAACAAATCATTCCACATTGCAAGGCTATTCAAATGTTCTTTTTACCAATAATAAGTTTGACAGTGAAGTTGGTGCCCATGAAGATTTGCAGTTCTTTATTTTCTCAAGGCTAGAGCAGCACATCAGATTTCTCACTTAAAGTATTTTTTTTAGAAAAAAAGATCTGTACAAAGTTTTTTTATATAATAGCTATCCTAGCTGTCTCTAAAAGCATAGAGGAAAAAAAATAAAAAAAAATTAATATCTAGAATTCAAGGCTAGAATTTCACTTGCTTATATATTTACGTATGTACTTATACAGGGTAAACAAATTATGTCCATCAGCTATGAAATATATAATCAGTTCCATGTATTTTAATACATAAGTGGAAGTAGACAAGGATGGGGAAAGGAGGTAATTTTAAGGAAGTCACTGTGGTGTCAGTTCTGTTCTGCTTTTGCAATAAACTTTCAACATTATATTTATAGCTATCTGAGGTATGGCTTTCAAAGCATTGTCTACCTGTCTCTGGGGTTTTGTGAGGATAAATGCATTAGTGTCTGAGTCATCAAGATGCTCTGATGATAAGACACAAAATAACTGTGAAGATAAAATTAATATGCTTTTTCTACATTCTTGTACGCAGAGCTTGTCTTTGTTTCCTACTGAATTAATCTGGTATTGATCAGTCTTATCTTTACTTCTATACCTTGATCTATGGCTTTCCTCTTCCTCTGCACAATCTCCTTGTAGGACAACACAATACCAGCAGGTCAGGTAAAATATTCCTGCCTGTATGCTTATTGAATAATTTTTACAATGTTGGTAAGTCTAGTGCTGTGTCAGACTCTCTGTCATGTCAAATGGATACACATGCACAGTGTGCATCCAAACAGTCAAGAGAAGAACAAACTCTGAGATGGAGGTGCATTTTGAGGGAAAATCACTATAAAGGTCAGTGCTTAGGTATTTTCAGCTTTCTTTCATGATAATATTTTTCAAAAATTGAGTCTGAGGAAACACTGTCTTTCCTTCATTGTGAGTTTCTGTTCTTAGTGGCATGTGAAAATGCTTTTGCTTTAAGAAGACTGCTTACAGATTAAGTGGAATTGCTGTTCTTCATTTATGACAGCGGTAAGGAACTTAGAGCCTGATGACCCTTTTCCAAAGAGAAATGCAGGTAACCATCTGAAAATGAGTCTAAAAGAAAATAAAAAAGCAACAGTACTTTTGTTGGCCCATATTTGTGTAACTATTCCATGAAATTAAAAGACAAAGTGCCTTGCAACATATCAGGGGAATGTCTGAATCATCAGCAGCATGACTGAGAACACAGAATGCTAGACATCAAAAACCTGTCAAACGCAACTTGAACGGAGCTTGGACTTGGTAGCAAATATATAGTTTTCTCTTTCTAGGTTCTAGGATTTTAGTTATTCTTTTCTTAAAAACGGTGGTTATATCAGATATGCCAGATTCTTTAATTTTCTCTGCAGAAAAGGAACTTGTGGGAGTCTGAATTTTGGGCAACTGCCTGCTTTAGAAGACAGTGAAAGCTACATCTGAAGCACACTGATTTACTTCAACATCACTGCTTTCAAACATTCACTTTAAACTTTTTCATGCTGCTCCTGTATGTTTATTTTGTGTGATTAACATGATGTTAATTGCTTTTTAAAAAAAGTTTTAAATAGTTTAATTTCTAATGGTAATACAGAATAATGCCCACTTAAATGCTTTCCTCTGGCAGCTCTACACTCTGTAACACAATCAGTTCTGTGAGTTTAAACCTATCCTTCTAAACCTGGCACCACAGTACCTGAGATTCTGAAAGGGTCATGTGTTTTAGAAGGAGCAGAATTAATAATTAACTAATTAATTCCTATATAGACAAGTACTGAAGAATGTATATAGTGTAGGTGTGCAGATGCATCATGAGCTGCAGGTCAGGGGTGGTGGGAGCCCTGGGCAAGTGGCCATGACCTGCCGACCCGTTACACAACAAGGGGTGCAGGGACCAGTGGCACAACCGGGGGACCAGACAGACACTTGGAGACATGTCAGGAGCTGATGACCCCCAGACCTTTGTGCTCTTGGGCTGTGAGGGTGTTCTGGTTATAGTGACCAGGACCAGTTTGTCACTCTGTGGGTGTGGCTAAAACTGGGTATTCTACACCCTCTATGTAATTTCTCATGAACTGCTAACAATGGATCATTTGCAGCAGCTACCTGGGGCACACCTGACCCCTCAGGCTGCAGGGTAGGTGCTTGGGAACTTCTGTGAGATAAGAAAGGTTTCCTGTCTTCACACCAATGACTCAGGTGTGGTAACGCCCCTCTGGAGAGCCATTAGCACCTCCACACCCAGCCTGAGGGGTCATGTCTGCTAATGGGCCATCAGAGTTTCCAAAAATATGCCATGATTCACCTTATACAGTAACTCACCCATCGTGAAACTCCACACCCTGGGGGAGGTACTGGGCACTCCCACCTGAGCTTAAGCATATATATACTGGGGGTTTGGGACTGGATTCACTCACTGGACAGATCCAGAGGAGGACCAGAGCCTCAGCAGGACTGCGACTACTACTCTTGACAAGACCAGGACCATCATCCTCACGAACAGGTTTCCTCTTTCCTTTTACTCCATACTCAGCAGGGGCCAGGTGGTGCTCAGCACAGGGGTTGGCGAGTTCCATTCTGTTTGTGCCCCAGGGTGCTGGGTTACACA
>VXBX01000026.1:159931-170284 GCA_013400415.1 Scytalopus superciliaris
GAGCCATCAGCACCTCCACACCCAGCCTGAGGGGTCATGTCTGCTAATGGGCCATCAGGGATTCCAAAATATATCAGAGTGTAAATCACCCATTGTGAAACTCCCCGCCCTGGGGGAGGTACTGGGCACTCCCACCTGAGCCTAAGCACATATAAACTGGGGTTTTGGGACTGGTTCGGGGCTGATCCAGAGGAGGACCAGAGCTTCAGCAGGACTGCAACTGCCACTCTCTACTGGACCGGGACCATCCGCTTCACTGACAGGTTTATTCTTTCCTTTTACTTTGTACCTAGGAGGGCCAGGTGGTGCTCAGTACAGGGGTTGACAATTACTATTCTGTTTGTGCCCCAGGCTGCTGAGACACACACCTTTTTTTGTGGGTTAAAGGGACTTCTTCCTCTGTACCCTTGTACTGATTGTGATCTTTTTTTTTTTCCCTTTTTTATTAAATTACAGTTCTGATTTATAATCTGTTTGTGAATTAGATTTGTTTCTCCTACCGGTTTATCTTTAAACCAGGACACCAGCTCAAGCTGTTATTTTGCTACTACACAGTGATTAAATTGTTTTAAGTATCTGGATGTCAGAGACTCTGCTATGGGAAACCTGGAGTCCAGCTGGTGAGGTCTGACTGTGTGAGTGTAGGGGTGTAGCTGCAAAAGTGTCTCAGTCCCGGCTCAGGGGGCTTGGCTATGACTGCCACAGTGGCTCCTGGCTGGTCACATAGGGAAGTTTCCTTAACACAAGAATTAAGAAGAAGAATTGCTGATATAACAATTTTTCTTAGCCAGGAAAATTCTACTTGCCTTGTTGGTAATGGTTCAGTTTCCTCAGAGTACAGATATACTTTTTTGGATTGAGCTGATGTTGACTTGGAATTTTGAAAAACAGATGAGAAAAATAATGTAATCTTCTCAAGAATTTGACGATCCACTCCTTAATGAAAATACAACAGATTAATCTATGCCAATATTGATACCACACTTAGACATTCTTCCAGGTCTGTTGCAAATTTGCAAAACATATCCCATTTCCGAATATGCATACTTCAGTTCTGTCTGATGAAATGAATGGAGTATGGCCTTCTCACAGAAAGTTTATGGACACATTTACCCTGGGAGCTCGTAGTATAAAACATAACCTAAATATTAATAAGGACAAATGTTCAAAACTCAGAACAGGTGTTAATGCATTGACCTTGCAGATAAAGCCAACAGTAACTGCACATTTAAATCCTCTTAAACATCTCTGAATTGTGACCTTTTAGCTGTTATGTCTGACTGTTTAAGAAGATGCCAAGAATTTAGTGCCAAGTTTCAGGGGTTTTCTTGAAAACAACAAGAAAATTATGCTAAATTGTACTGGAAAATAACGTTAAAATTTATAATATTAATAGTGGAGAGAAAAAAAACCCTGGAAATTAATATTAACAACAGTTCTTTGATTCCGTTTCAGGGTACTGCAAGGGCTGGCTGGTCACTAAATCAGACTCAGTTCTCAGGGTCATGAACAAAATCCATTTATTGTTTACACATTTCGATGTATGTAGACATAGTACAATAAGGAAGCTGAGTTATGCTAAAACTGGGATGGAACATTGTAATCAAGAGAATACATTATGTTAACTAAGGGGGGGGAGGGGAAAAGAATGCAGAGTTAATCCATATTTATGACCACAAGGGCAGAAGGAAACAATAGATGTTGCCACACCGGTTTGGGTGGAGACAGAGAAGCTACAACCTTGTCAAATGCAAATAGAGTCTTTTAGGCATGTCTGGAACAGTCAGTTTATCATGACAGGATTAAGTCTCCTAGGCCTGGATGTTCAGTTTTGCAGTTTTCATATCCCTACAGTTCCCTGCACATTGATAGCCACAAGACTCTGCCCTGAGAGCAGAGCAGGGGCCTTGCTAGATAGGGCCTCTTCCTCTTGCATTGTCCCTAGCAAGGTCATTCTTTCAAGATATAGAACTGATGGTTTGAAACTGCTAATATTTGCACGCTTTAAAAATACTTTTCTGCCAAACTTTAAGCTAACAATCAATTTCTTTGAAGAAGACCTTTATTATACTTAAAATCTGGACTGAATTACTCTGAGAAAGGTTTTCATAGTCACATAAATAATGATCTTCTTTGGGGTTAAAATAAAAGCACTGACCGTGTTATCAAATTATGTTAACTACGGGTTAAAAAAAAAAAACAAACTGAAAAAACAACCTCTCCTTTTTGGCCTTGCATACTTGAAGGAAATAAAAAAAAAATCTTTCCTATTGCGATGTAGTTTATCATAAGCGCTGATGTACTTATGAGATGATTACAACCGGGAAGATCAGCTATTGAACAGTCCTGTCTATGTCAACAGAAGGCAAGTTGGAATTAAGCTATTAGTGTTGGGGAAGGTACTAACAAAACTATAATTTTATTTTCACTGTCTTTTTTTTTCTAAAGGTCATATAGGTAGCTCCAATGTAATATCATTGGAACTCCAGCTAAATTGTGGCTTGTTGATATATAGTGGATCCTGAAAATATTATGTCATACCTTAGTATCAATCAAGTGCTACTTAGTAGTTGTAGAAAACCAAATAGAGTGCTGACAAGGCATATGATGTTAAACTTGAATGTATTTGATAAATAAGCTTCAGCAATATGAAATATTAATCATACATTTTTCTGGAGCTGTTAGCAAGACAAGCACTTTTAAACCTGACTTTGCCATGTATTAAAGGCAGACAGAAAAATTGTTCCCTGATGTCCCTATTTTAGCCCTAGCGCTCTACCCAGTTCACGTACTCCTTTTCAATTCTGCTTTCTCTATTCCACTTGAACCCATGCATAAACATACAGCAGTATTGTATACTGGAGGGAAAAGATCTTTTGATATTCATAGTGAACTCAGAAATACCCACAGAGTAGAATGGCATTTATTTCTAAAAACACACTAAATGATCGCAGTCAATAAATCATCTGAAGGGTATAAGCAAAATTGTCAGCCAGCTTACAGGTGGCTAGGTAGGCTGTCTTGACAGCAAGGTACTTGTGCCTTACTGGACTATGAAGTCCTTTGGAATACTTACTGAAGTAGCTCTCATACATATGCAGTGCCGAATAAAATTCATCCTCTTTAAGTAGCTGCCTCTCATATATACTTGCTTCTCTGTTTTGTGGCATTGACCAGGGGAAAATCTGTAATAGTTCCTGACTGAACACAGGTTTTAGCTTGGTGCACTAGCACTAATGGATCCTTATTTTAATCCCATAATCTACAAGAAAACTGTGATGATTCAGGGGCTGCTTCATGAGCCATTCAGATTTCCTTTTATTAAGAGCTGTGAGAGGTGAGAGGCAATGGCCTGGGTGAGGAACCTTTTCAGTTGTACAGTTCTCTGATACCACTGTAGGTGAAGCAGAACTTGCTGTTGTAGCTTTAGTGCTCAGTCAGTCATTCCTTCGCAGACATGGGCACTGCACTTTGGAGAGTTAGACTTTCAGAACACCTTTGTGAAGGCAAGATGGAAGGAGATGGAGATTATTTGTAAACAGTAATTATCCACACATTACAACAGGAGAGACAATTAACACATTGTCTTCTCAGCACCATTGTGTGAACTGTCTCTTTACAGTCAGAATGCTCAGAAACTGTAACCAGTAATATACAAGATATTGCTGAAAAACATTTTTATTTTATGAAAAAAAAAAAAACCAGTTTAGTGTGAAATTCAATTTATAAATCCTAGTGTGTCTATCAACATTCTGAGAAATACGTTTTGCTTTTCAAGCTTTCAGCTTGCTAAAGTTTCCAGATATTTCTTACTGTTTAGAATTTCAATTGCTGTAACAATACTATCAAGATTTTTGACTCTTTCAACAAAAATATAAATCCTTGATGTATCATGTTGCAAAGTCCTGAAATTCCTTTCTTTGAAATAAGTCCAGTATTTTCCTGTGCACAAAAATAGATCTTTATCGTAAAATTCTTCCAGATTAGTCCTTTCAAAGTATATTCTCATTCTCTTTCTTTGCTTCTCATCTTTCAAAGAAAATTTGTCCTTTTTTTGTTAAAAGTCTATAGCACAATCACAAGTAAGGGTACAGTATTCTGCCTTTAGTACATTTTCCTTGTCATTGTGATAACAGTTCACTGTAGCCAATTATGTAAAAAAAAAAAAAGTATTAAAAAGATGTTTAAAGAGGACTGCAGTTTTACGTACAGCAATTCCTACTTTGAGCATCTCTTCTTGATAATCTCACAGTTAAAACAAATAGTCTTATTTGGAAAATTTTCTTCTCTCAAAACCAAGTTCTTTTTACTAAAACCTCAGAAGGAAAATTGAATGTCATAATTTGGAAGCCCTGCCTTGATGTGTTAAAGAAATTGTCAAGCAGATATTCTCCCATTTTTCTTCCTTGGGGGTGATGTTTGTTGAAATCACATGGAAGCAACATCATCTTGAAGCAGAGCAAAACCTAAGATCCCCAAATAATGTAACACAAATTTCCTAGGGAATGATTAACTAGCAGAGGCCTGTCTGAAAGGTCAGTAAAACCCTGGGAAAATGCTGGCAAAGCCCTTCTGGAAGATAAGGCAAGCTTCCAGATGGCCATTATCCTGTACCTTCAAGAATGCCTGGCTGTAGTTTATGTGTACTCCCTAATTTGTCTGAAGTCTNCTTTCATTGATAGGAGAAAGAGTTTGTTATGGCAGTCATGACCTAAAGTGTTCTGTGGACTCTTGAGATGATATATTACAATCATAAGGTATCCTAGGAGTATTTTCAATTAAACAGAGTTGACTTTGCACTGGAAAAGCTAAGCTTTCTGATAAAAGTGGATTTTTGATGAGAATCTTGTTTAATTGAAAATTCAGGCTTCCATTAAAAATAAGCTTATTTATTTATCTATTTATTAAATTGTGTTTCCTTTCCTAGCTCCTTACAGTCAAAACTGAATTTAAAAGGCAGTATGGAGGGGATTAAACAATAGGAAATCTTATCCCCTTTTCATTTAAAATTGTTTTGAAATTTCCACTTAATGGACTGAATATCCAGTTAGTATATCTGATGATACAAGGTTATTGAAAGTGCTCTCAGTTCAGTCTGCTGAACTTGCACAAAAGCTCTCCAAGAACCTCTACTGAATTTCTTTCACTAACCACAGGTATAACAAGTGCAGTGCTTTTTTTCTTCCCATTCTTCTTCACTTAGGAAGTAACAATTAAGTATATTCTCCTCAGCTTCCCCTAAGGATATAACCAGCCTGTGGGGTGTCTGTTTCAGTCTGTGCCTCTTACATCAGTAAAATGTTCATAACCAAGATTTCTATTTCTAAAATAAAAAATAATAATCTAAAAAAACCCAAAATGTTTCTTTATCCATTTTCATCACTGCAATGAGACAGTTTTAGATGTGTCCCAGGTACCTGCAACAGGTTCCTTTCTAGCTTGAAATATTCAGTTTAATAGCTATTCTGTATCATTAATGTGAATTAAAGTAACAGAAGTAGCATCCTGGTAAACCACGTTGTCACTTTGGCATGTATATGTTATTATGCACACAGAACATATAAAGGACCTATGGTTTGAACTTTTAGTATTTTAATGTATTGCCATTAATTTTTTGCAATTTAAAGAAAATTTACTACAGATAAAGACCAAAGCAACTCCAATGACTTTTTTCATGCGTACTTGTCTTTAAGGTCAACTAGCAAAACTATACTTTCAAAAGAAAGATTTCCATGGCAACAGAAGGGAGTGAGGGAAAGAAGACATTGCTAATTCACGTGTCTTTTTAGCCAAGAGTATTCATGAGATGTTTTTATTTGTTTACATGACAAGCAAGCAAACAAAGGAAAATAGAGGGTATTTTTTGACCAATTTTTCTACATTTATTGATAATAATGAACATGCAATTCTCTAATATTTGCCAAAATCAACAAGGTTGCATAAATAAATGAGGAAAAAAAAGGTTTCCCAAGACCGCTCTTAACAGACACTTTGTTTCTTGAAGGTGTCTGCTTATCCTTACTAATAATCCTATGATCTGTTCAAGTGAAGGATGCAGAGTAATGAGCCAGAAAACATTTGCAGCAGAGGTCAACTTCAGAATATTTTTGACCTCTGGTAGTTGTTGCTCTCTGTTTAAATAGGAGGCTTTTACAGATATACATAGCAATTAGAACTGGGACTGTTATTGTTGATGATGATCTATCAAACAGCATACCTATCTATCATAACTTTTAAGAGTCTGCATGTGTGGGATAGAGGATCAAATGTCTGCAATGTTAGATTGCAAGTGTCTAGTAAAGTACTGTCACAACCCTCAATGGCAGAAACAAGGGTTCTATACTTTGTGGGCACATAGCCAATCATCTTAGCAGATAAATGAAAAATGCAAACTATTAAAAAAACCTGGATAAAACACTTTGTTAGGAACAATTCTTTACTGCAAATCACATTTTTAATTTATATGCTGGTAGAATTGTCAGTGTATGTATGATATCACTGGAAAATAGGCTTTTTTTCTGGTATTTTTCTATAAATTCTGTCTCACCTGAGAAATAACTAGCATGAGAAGTGCTTCAGAATGACTCAATTAGAACTTTCAGTTCTTTGGGGGGTCTAAATTCTTCAGGTAGGCAACCCTCTCCACCCAGTTCTTGCCAGTTCTTCATGATGAGAGAGCATCCAAGATGTCCACTTGTCTATCTAGTGCAAAACGCAATGACCTTCTTCACAGCTTGTTTTTTGTTTGTTTGTGGGGTTTTGCAGCTTAATTGGTCCATAGATTCAGTGTGGTGGTTCTTGCATTTGCTGTAGCCTTTTTTGCACGGAAGCCTTTGTCCAACTTTGCTCTTTGACCCATAACCAGCTTCTATTGCTGATGTCATGAGTGAGCTCATGTTCAGAGCTAAAAGCAGAATTGGATCTTGTGTTTTGAGAGTGATGGTTAGAATAAATGAGCACAAAATAGTTTTCATTTACTGAGATGATCATGGTTACCACTTCTATGTAACAAAACCTGTTGGAAATACATGTATGAATCATACAAACTTCAGAAATCATAGAAATTTGGTAACATTTCCATTGGAAAGAGGTGTGTAAAGCTTGCCAGAAGTAGAATTTTGAAGAGTTCAAAATTTACCACAAAGGATTCACATGTATAGAAAATTTGGGGTTTTTTTCCTGCTTTATCTATTTATTGACAGTATCAATAAGACAGTGGGATTCAATTTTATTTTATTATTTTCTCTGGAGAAAAGAGGAAATATGAATGAAAAGTAATTATTCAAGTATTTCACACCCCCATGATAACTGGACTTGATAGAAGAGAGGCTTAAAAATTGAGGTTTAGTTACAGAAAATGGATGCATAGTCCAAACTCTTTTTGGGTAGGAAAAATATAGTTTAGTCCATTCTAATTGCTTAGTGATTTTACTATGAAAAAGACACTGTATTTTTGGAAAGCCTGCATGTACCATATAATCCTATATTCAATTTCCTAACAGAAATTTCTTCAGATAAAATTATCAAGTAAATAAATACACAAGCCTTGTTTATATTAATATTAGTTATGTTGTCATGCTGATATTTTCTCGATTACCTTAAGCATGACAACAAGTATTTTCTATTTACATACCAAATATGTTACACTATGTATTAACAAGAAATGAACCCATCTTCTGTGTTTTGAATTAAACTTATTGGTGAATTATTTTCCTGTTTGTGTTAGCATGAGTAATTGCCCTAGGCAGGGGGAAAAGAACAGAAACACATGGCTTAATTAGTGTGTCGGTTTTGGCTGGTGTAGAGATAATTTTCTTCACAGTGGCTAGTATGGTGTTATATTTTGGTTTTGTGCTAAACACAGGGTCGATAATACAGAGATGTTTTCGCTGTTCCTGGGCAGAGCTTAAACAGGGTCAAAGTCTTTTCTGTTTTTTGTACTGCCACACTGGCAAGAAAGTTGAAGCTACATGGGAGCCTGGGAGGAAACACAGACAGGACAGGTCACCTAAACTGACCAGAAGGATATTCCATACAATACAACATCATGATCAGTATACAAAATGGGGAAAGAAGGAAGAAGGGCAGATGTTTGGGGTGATGGCAGAGACTCTGCTCTCCTGGAGATGGCTGAAGACCTGCCTGCCCATGGGCAGCAGTGAATTAACTCCTTGTTTTGCTTTGCTTGTGTCATGGATTTTGCTTTCCCTAATAAACTGCTTTTATCTCAACCCAGGAGTTTTCTAGCTTTTACCCTTTCAGTTGTCTCCCTCATCCCTCTGGTGGGGAACTGAGTGAGCGGCTGTGTAGAGCTTGGCTAGGTTTGAACCATGACAGCAGATCACACTCCTGGTCAGATGAAATATGCAGTAAGTTCACCTGGGCTGTTGCAAAACCTGTTGGAATCTCCTGATCCTATCCTGGGACTGCGCCAAGTGACAAAGGTGCCAGAAGGCTGGTGTGGTTCTACCTGTGAAGAATACACTGAACAGAGGGTTATATTGCATCAAGGTAATGAAAAATAATAAAAGATAAATCACAGCATTTGAGCAGATATGTCCCTTGAACATTCATTGCTACTAACAGGGAATTATTTCAGTATACGAGCACTGGAGATTAGTGGAGCTTCTTTATTCCATAGGTCCAGCCTTTTATGTGCTCATCATACTAGATAAAATCTGCACCAAAATGTGTGTCAACAGCTAGAGAGAGCAAGTTTGTGGCTGGTGGGAGGGAGGAAAGAAAAAGGAAACCTCTATCTTCACACAGAAGTAATCCCATTCAGTAGAACAACTACAGTGCAGCTGCCTAAGCTGGTACTGTAAACACTGTATTTCACCAAGAAAGCCTCAGCAAATAAGTCTTAAAGATGGTGTAAGAAACGTAAAGCTGTATGTATACATGTAACTCTATGAAAGTAAGTTCAACAGATGTTTAAATGGATCCAAGTAATGGTATGATGATTGAAGTAAATCACAAGGCTGGCAAAACTTTATTCAACAGAGTGTGTTCTTACTTTAAAGAGAGAGCAATATAATTTCAATGTAACACACTTGTGTGTGTTTTCATAAGTAGGACACAATATATTCTTGAATTATGTTCCTAGTGTTTTCTGTTAAGTGTTTCAACCCCTGAATTCCTGTGGGGATAGATATATAGATGAACATACAAGTAGTGTACAAAAGCACTGACAGGACTGTTTCTACTAGGAACATGTAGATCCTTGGTGGTATCTGAAGATATCAATATCATATGCAAAAAGATTTGTTCTATTTAGATATTCAGCCTATGGATACTGATCTTTAATATATTACATGCGGTTCTCAAACTTCAATTTCTGTATATTGGTATTGCACTGTACTTTGGGTACACTGGCTCAAAATCCAGGCCACCATTTCCTTATTGAATCATTTTAATGCAACACGCTGCTTGTGACACCAATGGATAGGCTGCAGGAGGGAAATCTACCAAATGTATTTTAGTTTTCCTCCAACTCTCTCTAATATACTTCTGTGTATATGCTGAGTCAAGCACACATTTTTTTCATCTCTTATCTCACTGAAAATAAGCTTTACATCATTTAAGGAAGAAAAAAGAAAAAACACCTTGCTGAACTGCTGAACTTGCTTTTACTTTAAGTAGGACAAAATACTTCCCTGGGTGCCATAAACACAGAAAAGGTTTTTCAAACTAGAGCAGGTTTTGTAGCACAGGCACTGGCTGCTCCCTCTTGCAGGTTTTCATCATCTGTGGCAATGTAGTTTCTTGGTCATAAGTGTAACTTACTAACCAAGGTGCTGCACGAAATTGTGAATTTCTGTGAAAGAGAGAGGACATAGTTGTTTGCAAGATGTAAATGTATGGGTTGAGTATTAATTCATTACAGGAGAATTATGTTAAGAACAGCAAACAAAATAAATAAGTTCTGTTGTTTTTTTTTCCTTAGTGGAAAATAATGTAAAACAAAAGCTAATCAAGCTCCCTACTCTTTCAGAACAGTTGAGTAAGTGAAAACTAGTTTAATAATCATATAAATGCAATGTATCTGATGAAAAATTTTCAAGGATTCCTATAACTTTGTAAGGCTGTGTTTCAGTCTGCTTTTCTTCCAGAAAGAACTTAGGTTCAAAATATTTTCCCAAATAAAATTAAAACTCAAACCAAGTCATCCGTTAATTTCAAAAACTGATTTTTTATTAATTACTTCATTGCAGAGAGAGAGAGAAAATAAGGAAAGATTGGGAAAATGCCAAGATTAATTTTTAGAAGCAGATAAAAGAATACCACCACAAAACTACCTTTTTTTAACAAATATATATGTGTGTGAGTGAGGGGAGGCGGGGGGGGGGGGGG
>VXBX01000026.1:170297-181360 GCA_013400415.1 Scytalopus superciliaris
AAGTAGTTTTTGCCCCCTTTTTTTTCCCCTCAGTCTGTGCTGCTCCTTGATGTTATCTCTTTGTAGCAGGGGTTCTTAACAGCTTTAGTTCTTTGAAATGCAGCCGGGATGTTTGGTGTAGCTGCTCACAGGCAAGCCATGCTGCAAGGACAGTACAGAGCTCTCCTCCAAGCTGTGCCTCTCTGGCTTTCAGAAATACGGGGGACCAGAGGGATGGGGGCGAACTCAAGTGGTGCAGTGGGTTTCAGTTCTCTGCAGGCCGGCAGTGTCTCGGGCTCCAGTGGCAGGGAGGCAGCGTGTGGTAGGAGAGAGGAAAGGGGAGGAGGCGTGAGAGAGAGAGGCAGAGAGAGAGATTTCCCTCTTCCCTGTTTCCTCTCCTCCGATTTTCCAAAATTTGTCCTCAGTTTTTATAGTGTTTAAAGGAGGATTGTGAATGGTTCTTTGGCACGTAGCTTTCGAAGACTTCACAATGGAAGTAACTTCTGGCATGGCAAACAGGCTGTGGCAGGACGATCTGGCAGGGTGTTTGTTTGCAGAAGACTGCTTTAGCTGGAAGTTCTGTTTGTGAGAACCTTTTCAACCAAGAGCAGAGCTTGCTGACACAGTTCTTTACAACAGGATGTTTTTGACAGGGCATAGATGTTAGAAAATATGGAGGAATATAATTTAATACATTTCTGTATGCAACAGGCTGGTACCAAATCTAGCAGGGCCAGGTATAAGAGCAGAATCAAGAAATTACCCTGAGATTATCTCAGGGGTTGGTTAGAGCAGGTGCTAATAACACTAAGGCTGGGTTTGATTCTCATATGGACCCTTCACTTAAGAGTTGGACTTGATGATCCTTGTTTGTCCCTTTCAACTCAGAATATTCTGTGATCTTCTGTGAAGTTTCCAGTAGCAAGACACATCATTAAAAGAAGTACTTGTGTACAACCACTGAATCAAATTTCCTGATTGTTGTTGTTTAGGAATGGTGTTCCTTAGTGTTCCCATTAAAATGAAAGACATAAGTCACTTCTAGTGAGAGAGACAAAAAGCAGAGATCCCCAGCTGAGATAAGAACAATTTACTGGAAACAGCAATGAGATAAGAAAATGAACAGTAACAGTAACAATATTAATAACATGAGCATAAAAAAAGAAGGTGATTTACATGCAAAAACGCTCACTGAACAACCTGGTGCTGCACAGCCCTGAGACAAAGAACAAAATGGTGTTGGACCTCTCGTGCCACCTTTCTCTTCACAACTGCAAGCCATGCTCCTTCTGAGAAGTGAGAATCCTTTACTTCCACCCTCCAGTGATAACATGGGTGGTATAAAATAACAATCTAGACTGGCCTACACTGCTCCAGGATCCACCCCCTCATGGATGGCTTCTGTGAAAAACTAACCCTGTCCTTGGCTGAAACCAGGACACTTATAAATCAGAACAGTCATGAGAGATGGTTATGTTTACTGTATTTTTTACCAAAATAATTTTAAAGATGTTAATTAAGAATCAACAAGTAGATTAATAATTGTATTGCTTCTCCGTGATGTGATGTGCCTAACTCTAGGCTATTTGCTAAGTATTAATTAAATTAACTAAAAACTTGCTGTAAGTTTAAGGCCCTAGTAAGAACTGAATTAGTTAATTTATTGCATTAACAGCCTGTAGGCAGACAAATTACTTGCATGTCATCACAGTTTATTTCGTGCTGTTATTTTGTGCTTTAAGAAGCATTGTGCTGAATATTAAATGTATAATGATATTCCCATCTACCTCAGTTAGCAAACTGTTTCACTCTGCTGCATTGCTGCCAAGTACATACCAACATGTCTGAGAAAGGCTTCAAATCCAAATCTATTTCTTTAGCCATATCCAATGCAGTATGTGATTTATACTGGAAAACAGCATGTTAAGAAAGGGAAAGGTCCATCCACCTGGAACTACAGTTACAAGGAGACGGTAGCCTCATTTCCCACTTTTTTTGTAGGAGTAGTGCCTGTACTTGTGTGTTTGCCTCACCTTTTCCACTTTTCTTGAGCTCTCCAAGGTATGCAACACAAAAGAGCACAGGAGGTAAAATGCTGCTTTGAGACAGAAAGGAGATTTCAATGAAAAGGGAGTTACACTAAACCTCACTAGCCAGATTTTATGCACATGAAAGGAGCAGAAATACACACACAGACATTTATTTACAGCACAGTCTACCAGTGTTCAGACATGTTAATGATTTCAACAGTTGTTTTCAAGATCCAGCTACCAGCAGCAACTTCATGTTTTCCAACACAGAAGAATCAGAATTAAAGATGTAGCTGCTATCTTTCCCCGTTTCTCCATTTCTTAAAGGAAATTTAATTCAAGTTTATTTTAGGTAGGTGCAATTTCCCCTTACTGAATATTTACATCTTGTCTGAGGCCTGTGATGCTTTGTGTATCAGAAGTGAGTGTTGATGGTAGTGGTATGGAAATGCTAGTGGATCATGTGCCAAAGGAGAACAGAGAGTACAGCTGATACACTGAATCACCCTAGTAAGTAATGGGTGCACCTACAGTAGTTCTAGAGTTAAGACTAGGAGAAGTAAATATCCTAGTGACTCCTGTGAACTACTTTGACTCCTAATGACTCCTTTGAAAAAAATAATGAATGTTATGGATTTAAAATCTTGGAATTTTTCTTTCATCTACCAACCCTGTGCCTCAGAGGGATTACCTCCTCTCTTTTTTCAACCATGGAACCAGGAAAGAGACTCCCTGCCCCATGAAAAAGAGTTCCACCTGGCCCCCTTCATGAACTGCTAACAATGGATCATTTGCAGCTCTGCCTGGGGCACACCCGACTCCTCAGGCTACAGGGTGGGTGTTTGGGAACTTCTGTGAGATAAGAAAGGTTTCCTGTCTTCACATCAGTGACTCAGTGTGATAACACCCCTCCAGAGAGCTATCAGCACCTCCACACCCAGCCTGAGGGGTCATGTCTGCTAATGGGCCATCAGGGATTCCAAAAACATGCCAGAGTGTAAATCACCCATTGTGAAACTCCCTGTCCTGGGGGAGGTACCGGGCACTCCCACCTGAGCCTAAGCACATATAAACTGGGGTTTTTTGGGACTGGGGATCATCAGATCCAGAGGAGGACCAGAGCCTCAGCAGGACTGCGACTGCCACTCTCAACTGGACCAGGACCATTACATTCACCAACAGGTTTCTTCTTTCCTGTTACTTTGTACCTAGGAGGGCCAGGTGGTGCTCAGCACAGGGGCTGACAATTACCATTCTGTTTGTGCCCCAGGCTGCTGGGTCACACACTTGTTTTTGTGGGTTAAAGGGACCTTTTGTTTTCTGTACCCTTGTACTGATTGTGATCTTTGGTTTTTTTTTTTTACTAAATTATAATTCTGATTTATAATCTGTTTGTGAATTGGATTCATTCCTCCTGCTGGTTTATCTTTAAACCAGCACAATGAAATAGATTTCAAGAGCATGGACTTGATTGCCTGCTGGTGAAAATACACTGGCTGATGAATTGCAGGAATGCACTCAGTGCAATCCCACTCCCACTTCTATGGGCATTTTGTCATCGGATCTAGACTGATATGAAGTAGGTTTTAATCATTTAAGGCATATGAAATCTCAATGTCAAATCCTTAGTGACAGCTGTAAGCTCACAGATGCACATACATTCCTTCATATTACTTTATAATGTAGACATGGAAGGAGTCCCCTCACAGATTTGGTCTTCCAGCAGAGTAAGATGTTGGGTTTCTATATAATTACTATGATTTACTAGTAATGATGAATTCTTTCTAATTCATATCTGGTTAAAATACAAAATGCCTCAACATAATAGCTCCCACTCAACTCTGTTTTAAGAAAACAAAAAGGCTTTCTCAGACTCTTTTTGAGTTTCTCTAAGCTGTGAGGTTTGTACAATTAAAATATTCCCCATCCAACTTAGCCAACACTGCAATATAGAATAGTATTGCTTTTGTTCAAAATAAATTATTCTTATCTTCAGAGAAGTGATTTTTCTTATAGAAGGCACTACATGATTAGGTCATTTAAATTCAAAATAATGTTTTAGGTTCAGCTATTAGTCTAGGTGGAAAAGCTCAAAATGGGATTTTGCTTGAGTTCCAACTGACTTCCTGGTTCAATGCAGGGGCTCTTCTGTCAAAAGCCCCCAAAAAAGGAAAGCAGTAGAGCGACTTTGGCTTATGTAAGGAAAGAGTGCACTCCAAAAACCATAATAAAAATAGCCCAAAAAACTCACTCTGCCAGTTTTCAAGTATTAGATCCCTCTTTCAAGTAGGCTATGGTTTCAGTAGTTTTCATGACTCACTCGGGCTGTCAATTCTAAAGAGCTGCTGCAGCATTTGAGGAAGCCTGTTGTTTTCATATAATCCTGGTGAGTCACACTGTGACACCCTGTGAACCTGATATGCAAAATCCTGCAGTCCTACATCATAAGAATCCATGCAAATCCCTTGTCAATTTTGATCTACATGAATTTGTAAATTGAGAGTTCTGCTTTGATTGGAATATAATCATATGCTTACAGGCAAAACAAATGTCTAAACCACTGTTTTCTTTTTGTTTCATGTGTAAGCCATGGAAAGTTGTGATTTGCCAATGTTTTTGATGATAATGTATAAAGAGGATTGCATTTGATTCTGTGTTCTTTTGAAAGGTCACTGAGTCATTAAAAATTCTGCATTGAACAGCAGTTATAACTGTGATTTTCAACAATATATCGAAGCCCTAATAAATGAGGCTAAGAATTTGTGCTGAAATTTTGTTAGAGCTTGTTTGAAGCCAAAAGAAATAATTATTTGCTTCCTCTTTTTAAAAAATATGTTGAAAATACTGTAACTCTAATCTGAGAAGGAATTGTGAGTCAGCTTAAGGCATCTGATTAGTGTCTCTGTTTTAAAACCAGAGCATGAAGCTCATGGTACTGCTAGATTCATTAATGACAACAGACAGGGAGCAGTGAGAATATGTTTAATATTTCATTGTAATGAAGCAAAAAAAACTGAAAAAGAAGTTTCTTATGCCTGGGTGAACTTTTACGCTCAGCCCTAGAAGGAAAACATTTGTATGTCTAGGTGTGTATAAAATCTGTGCTGTGAGACTTATATTTGTTGGCACTCTTTAACCTATTCTGAAATAAGTCTTGGTTGTCAAGCTATAGGATAAACTAACAATGAAGTATCTGACATGAATCTATTATATATATTAAACAACATCTGACGGGTTTGTAATGATAGGCATGCTCTTGCATGAAGTAGAATTTGAGGGCAGATTTGTTATACATACCCAAATTTAACTCTGACTTATGCTCTAGTACTCCTGACAGCATCTCAGCAGGAAAAGGTGTGAGATGAGAGTCAGGCTTGAAAGCTGAAAAAGGGTGTGGGTAACTGCAACTTCCAGAGGACCTGGTACTGATTGCATGAATACTTGTGTTTCAGAGCTTAGTCAAGTGGACGATCATTAAAAACTTGAGGGTTCTGCACTGGGACAACCTGCTGGATAAGAGCTTATGCTACTTTCCGGTGGGAGATGGAAACAAGGATCATTGTTTTACAGCTAAGTCTGGTGTGTGTCACCCAAGAGGAGGAAGACGCCTGACTGGAACTTATTTTCACAGATCAATAGTAGTGCACAAGTTTATTAAGCAATGGTAAATGCTCAGCTAAGAACATACATGTGAAAACATATACAGAATATATGGAATCAGATGGCTTTATGAAAGGTCTTACATGAAATACTAGAAATTTCTGAAATAATTATGCTTTAGATGTTAATACAATGAAATCTAAAAGTGTAACTGAATCTTGTATAGATACATGGGATTTAATGTTAAGCTAACAGCAGGAAGGAATTTTAAGAATAGTTCTTAGCAGTAGGAGATTCCGAGTAATATATAAAATCTGTCCAATGTCCTGCATAAACCCTCAGGAAACTATGCAATATCTAATAATCCTTTGTCTGAATTGTTAGCAGGACCCAAGAAAGCTTTATTAAATTTAGCTGAGACAAATCTTTCTTTTTTTAATGCTGACATAACCAGAATGTTGCTTATTTTTTCTGTTATATTCAACTTGTTAGAATTTGCATGTTATAAATGATGAGAATTTGGTTTTTCTAAATTTTCTTAGCTTATTGAAAAGAATTTTATAATAGGATAAAGGCTTTCTCCTTCTTTCTTTTAATAAGTTGTGCTGGTTTAAAGATAAACCAGCAGGAGGAATGAATCCAATTCACAAACAGATTATAAATCAGAATTATAATTTAGTAAAAAAAAAAAAACCAAAGAACACAATCAGTACAAGGGTACAGAAAACAAAAGGTCCCTTTAACCCACAAAAACAAGTGTGTGACCCAGCAGCCTGGGGCACAAACAGAATGGTAATTGTCAGCCCCTGTGCTGAGCACCACCTGGCTCTCCTAGGTACAAAGTAACAGGAAAGAAGAAACCTGTTGGTGAATGTAATGGTCCTGGTCCAGTTGAGAGTGGCAGTCGCAGTCCTGCTGAGGCTCTGGTCCTCCTCTGGATCTGATGATCCCCAGTCCCAAAAAACCCCAGTTTATATGTGCTTAGGCTCAGGTGGGAGTGCCCGGTACCTCCCCCAGGGCAGGGAGTTTCACAATGGGTGATTTACACTCTGGCATATTTTTGGAATCCCTGATGGCCCATTAGCAGACATGACCCCTCAGGCTGGGTGTGGAGGTGCTGATAGCTCTCTGGAGGGGTGTTATCACACTGAGTCACTGATGTGAAGACAGGAAACCTTTCTTATCTCACAGAAGTTCCCAAACACCCACCCTGTAGCCTGAGGAGTCGGGTGTGCCCCAGGCAGAGCTGCAAATGATCCATTGTTAGCAGTTCATGAAGGGGGCCAGGTGGAACTCTTTTTCATGGGGCAGGGAGTCTCTTTCCTGGTTCCATGGTTGAAAAAAGAGAGGAGGTAATCCCTCTGAGGCACAGGGTTGGTAGATGAAAGAAAAATTCCAAGATTTTAAATCCATAACATAAGTACATGTCCACATTGCATTTTCTTGATTTAGATCAAAGACTACTAATAATGAAAAATATCATTACCTTGGCTATAGTGAAACATGCAATTATTCAGATTCTGGATTATGTCTGAATACCTAAAAAAATTAAAAAAAGCAGGGAGCAGAGTAATATAGATGACATGACATTACTAAAATGTCACTTTAAGTCAAAAGTCATACTGAGGACAGAATTAGTTTTCACCATGATATTGAAGTAGAATATTTTCTCTTTATAATGAAATTACTGCACTTAAATATATAGAGCTAATCAAATTAAATGTCATGTAAGGTCAGGAATTATTTAATCTGTGTAAGTTATAAAGTGAATAATTATTACACTCTATATTCCCATTGTAATTAGTAGGTTAGTCATATTTGCCTTAGTTTTTGAAATCTAAACCAGAACACTTTAACACCAGAATTATAGAATTTATACAGAGGTATATTTTGATCATTTGGATTATGAAAGGACTGACAGGACTGTTTGGGCATTTTGATGACCAAATACACTGATTTCTGGAACTTACAATATTCTCAGTCTAGAGTAATGACATCTGCTTTCCCTGTTGTAATTTGTTCTCCCTTTCCTCACTTTCCTTGAAAGGAGAAAAGTAGATATACAAGCAAAGTAAAACTGTAATTTGCATTTATGTCCCCTTACCTTTAATTCTCTGTCTGTCCCTTCATGCTGTGAAAACATATAAAGGATGGACTCATAACTAAAGCAGCTAATGATGTCTGATTTGGCATTAAATGTTTTTAGGCCATAAATTACTTCTTTAATACAGCATCACAGAACAGAATCATATAATTATTAAGGCTGGAATAAACATCCAAGATCATCAAGTCCAACCTTTGCCTGAACACCACCATGCCCACTAAACCATGGCATTAACCACATAGTATTAAGTGCCAAGTCCAATAATTTTTTGAACACTTTCAGGGAAGATGACTCCACCACCTCCCTAGGCTGTCCATTACAATGTTTAACAACATTTTCAGTGAAAAAATTCTTCCTGATGTCCAGCCTGAACCCGCTCTGGTGCATCTTGAGGTTATGTCCCCTTGTCCTGTCACTAGTTGTCTGCAAAAAGGGATTGACCAACTATGGACTATAATAAATGAGGGAGAATGGCTTTGTGAACTCTTCTACACTCGAGTGAATCCATCCAAACCCATAAACGTGTGAGTGTCTAAGTGGTACAGCAGGTCACTATGTCCATAGGCATTCAACCTTATCATCACTGTCCTTGAACCCTATACTGTCAAAAGAGTACATAATATGTATATTCCTAATGTACAGTCTCTTTATCCATTGCCTCTCTTTACTTGACTATACCTTCTGAAGAGCTTACAGACATCCACTGCAGCACTCCAACCACGTGAGTCATCCCACCATGTTTCCGTGATGGTGTCATAGATTTAATGTTGCATAATGGCTTTGAGCTCATCGTTTGTTACCCATATTGCATGTATGGGTGTAAATGCATTTCATCTGGGCTGCTGACTTTATTACCCAAGTGTTTGGTCGAACTTTCAGGGTGATTGTAATTAATGTAGTTTATGTTTCTTTTCCAAATTGGTGGAAACCTGACATCATGATGCTGTTGGCATAGTGTGTGGGATATACAAGATAAATGATTCTCTTAGTTAGAGGCAGGCAGGAAGTACAATGATTTCTGAAAAAATTCCTGGGATAGACCTTCACCCCATCCCTGGAGTAGCTCAGATTGAATAATTGTTGAGGCATGGTTCTGAGCACACCTGCGTGACTGCTGAGGGCATTTTAAAGGGTGGTTATGAATTAGAAAATTGTAGAAGGAACTTTGAGACCTGGTGACAATTTAGTTTCATTTCTCTTGCAATAGATAGCAGATATCTTCATAAAATTTGTGTATTAAAAGAAACGCCTTACAAATATATGAAATGCTTTTGGTCATCAGTTTTTCAAATAGCGCTCTGTATTTTATGAAATGCCATTATGGTGCTCTAGATTGGTGTTAACCTTACTGCTTGTAACTTTCTATGTTTACAAATGTGTTGAAATCAGAATTTCTAACAATTAACTTTGGTGTGTTGAAGAAATAAGCAATACAATGTTTGAATTTTTTCAAGTAGTATGTTGAGTTGCTTTCCTTGCTAATCCCATTGAAGTTGTTTACTCTTATTGAAACATATTTTTGGTACAGTTTGCTACCATTTAATCATTAAATGAAATCTAAATATTAATCTTAATAATTTAGTATACAGTTTGCATTAGTTGTTCATTTCCTTTAATTCGTGTTGTCTTAGCAGATCAGCAGCTGTGTTAACACTTAATGAGGATTACTGTCTCATTGTAGGACAGAAAATTGCCTCCCTCAGTCTACTTGAAAAACAAACACATTCTCATACCAGCAGAAATCTTCAGCACCCCTCCCATCTCTCACTCTTTCTCCATAAAAACTATGTCATGTGAAGAATTTTATTTATTTTAGTGGTGTTGTGGTTTAGAAATGGTATTCCCCAATTTTGTGTTCCCACTGAAACATTCCAAACCATGCACCTTCACTCACTTCCCACTCTCTCTCTCTGTCCCACCTGCAGTGAGGTGGAGAGGATAGTCGAAGGCTGAGATAAGAACAGTTTACTGGAAGCAGCAATGAAAAAAAACAAAGAGTACAACAGTAATACTAATGGCAGAGGGTACAAGAAAGAGGAATAATTCACATGGAAACTCACAATGCCCCTCCCTCAGCCACACTCTTAAGGGACACCTTACCCCAGTTCCCAGAAAACAAAAATTATGCGAGGTAGTATAGAAAAACCTCTGGATCCTAGCCATGCACCCTCCTGGCTGCTGCAAAAATTAACCCTGTCCTGGCTGGAACAAGGACAATTGGTTCTGTTTACTTAGCACAGACACATTAATCAGGAATTAATAATGAAAATTAGTATATATCTTTGTTTCCAATTTTATGGAAGTACTATGAAGTATCAGATAACTGAAATGCTGTTTAACACTTATTGCAGCTATTTAAGTTATAATAGTTAGTCATGACTGACCTACTGAAATGATCACATTACTGATTTTTATACCATATGGAATAGGTATTAGATTTTTTCATGTGTTTGAAATTGAATGCTTACCAAAACTTTAAAATTAACCTTTTACAACCACTCCAGATGTTTTGAACTCAGAACTTGATTAATAAAAAAAAAACGGAAAATCAGGTTTTCAAGAGAATTCTTCCAAAAAGTTACAATTAGAAAATAATTATTTAAAACATTTGTCAGTCTCAAACTGAAATTATAAAGTAATACAAATGTTTTAGATTTAACTGAAAGAAACATGATAGTGTGTTATATAAATCAAGTCAAACAAACAAACAAAATATTTTGTAACGCCATTTATATTTCAGATTGTGGGAAAAAATCAGAGCATATGTGGGGAACAGAGACACCTACGACAAATGGAAAAATACATCCCTAGAACTGAAATCATCACCACAGAAACCATTCCAGGACCAAAGAAGCAAATAACTGTTTACCTCTTGTGTTTAATAGTAATAAGTGTCCCCTTAAGCTCTGTAAGGCAGCCAGCCAGCAGCGACCACATGGTCTGCTGGGATTCTGCCAGACTTCCCTGCTCCCCTGAGAGCAGCTCCGCCCTTCCCCTAACCCTATTGGCCACCTCCCCCATCCTTCCCCAGCCTTCCCCCAATCCCTGGTTCCTGCTGGGTATGGATCCTCCCCCTCTCCCATTGGCTACCCGGGCCCCCAAACCGCTCCCCTACACCCTGAACTTCACCCAATGATAGCTCTCCTCCCTGGGCCCGCCCCAGGGCTTTAAAACCCCGGGACGGCTTGAATAAAGTCTCTTTGTGTGCATCACCAGCCTCGGATCTGTTTCCTTTCTGAGGCTCCTGGAGCCCTGCCGGCACCCCGCAAGGCCTCGGGGCAAAGAGCACCCCCTCAAGTCTGACAAATTGGCGCCCAACAACTCAGGACCCCAAAGGATTTCTACTGTGT
>VXBX01000028.1:14290-28924 GCA_013400415.1 Scytalopus superciliaris
TGACGGCCCCGCCATGTCGGTGATGGTGGCGAGGAAGAAGGTGGTTCGGAAATGGGAGAAGCTGCCGGGCAGGAACACCTTCTGCTGCGACGGCCGCATCATGATGGCCCGGCAGAAGGGCATCTTCTACCTGACGCTCTTCCTCATCCTCGGCACCTGCGCCCTCTTCTTCGCCTTCGAGTGAGTTCCACCCCCCCCGCCCCGGGGATGGGGATGGGGGTCCCGGGAGGGGGGCCTGGCAAAGGGGAGCCTGGCACAGAAGCCGGATTTGCCTCCTCACCCTCAGCGTTGAGGTTTTGGGGAGGATGGGCCATGCCTCCCTGTGGGTCACACTTCCCTGTGTTTGTACCCTGCAGGGTGACACTGCCCCTCTGTCCCCTCTGTCCCCTCTCTGGGGCTTGGCAGTCCCTCATCCCGAGTGCTCCCGCAGGATGTGATGGCATTGCTCCTGCAGCCCGTGTCCCTGCCCGTGGGGGGGACATGCAGCCCCCCTGCCAGCCCCACCAGGGAGGTGACCCTGCTGGAGGACTAATGAGGAGTGAGGTTGGTGGCCCTGGGGCTCCTGCCGGCCCGACCTGCCCCCAGAGCTGCACCACAGCACAGCCCCCACAGCCAGAACCCCCTTGGATATTTGGGAAGGATCCAGCCATCCCTTAGATCCNGGGCCGCGCCCCGCCACCGCTCCGCCGGGGGTTCCCATGGCGACGCCCCTCCCGGGCGCGGGGTTTCCATGGCGACGGCCGCCGCCCCCCGCCCCCGCGGGGGCGNGCCCCGGGGATGGGGATGGGGGTCCCGGGAGGGGGGCCTGGCAAAGGGGAGCCTGGCACAGAAGCCGGATTTGCCTCCTCACCCTCAGCGTTGAGGTTTTGGGGAGGATGGGCCATGCCTCCCTGTGGGTCACACTTCCCTGTGTTTGTACCCTGCAGGGTGACACTGCCCCTCTGTCCCCTCTGTCCCCTCTCTGGGGCTTGGCAGTCCCTCATCCCGAGTGCTCCCGCAGGATGTGATGGCATTGCTCCTGCAGCCCGTGTCCCTGCCCGTGGGGGGGACATGCAGCCCCCCTGCCAGCCCCACCAGGGAGGTGACCCTGCTGGAGGACTAATGAGGAGTGAGGTTGGTGGCCCTGGGGCTCCTGCCGGCCCGACCTGCCCCCAGAGCTGCACCACAGCACAGCCCCCACAGCCAGAACCCCCTTGGATATTTGGGAAGGATCCAGCCATCCCTTAGATCCGCTGGGCAGCCTAAAGACCTGCAGCCAAAACCTTGGATCCTGCTGAAGGAGAGTGGCCTGCCCCCTCCTCTCAGCTCTCCTTGGGAGCTGGGCTGGCCTTAGACTAAGGCTACAATCAAAAAACAAACAAAAAGAGAATAGCTTGTGTTTGCCTCAGCCGATGCTGTGGGAGAGGCAGGACACCCCTGTTGCCTGGTTTGAGAATGAAATTGGATCAGCTAAACAACTGCAAAACTTCCCTTCCTCAGTCTCCATGGGCTTGTTTGTGTTCTGGGGCAGGATTGGGTAACATAAAAGCTCCTTAAGTCAGGAAAAGTGAGCGGAAGGAGCTGCTTGATGGCTAAGCCCGGGCTCTATCCCTGCAGATCCATAAAGCCCTTAGCCCAGATGCTGGCCTCCTTTGCATCTTTTCCAGGCCAGGGAACTGGTCTCCACATCCCCTGGCCCCAAATTCCACATCCCTAGCCCCTGCCCAAATTATCCCTGGCTCAGTCTGAATTCTGAGTGACACCGCTCTTGGTTTGTTGTTTGAGGTGTTTTTTTCCATCTGAAAAATGGGGCTGAGCCTTCCTGCCTTGCAGGAAGAACTAATAAGTGTTGCTGCTCCAGAAACACTTATTGCTGCTCCAGAAACACTGATTTGAGGGATAATTGCTCTGGCTCCCTGTGGATCCTGTCCATAGCAGGAGAGTGAGCCCCATCCCACTCTGCTGTGGTTGCCCTCACCAGCTGCTGCCGTGGTTGCACCAGCCCTGTGCTGTGGTTAGTCAGGAATGTGACTGGAAATTCCTTGAGAAGCCCCTGTCCATGCTCTGGGAAGCAGAGGCCTGTGGAGGGGTTGCTTGCACTGAGACATCCAGACTGTGTCTAGAGCCAGAGGGTGGGCTCTGTGGGGGGAGTGCTGCTGAATTTCACCTCTGAATTTTAGTTAAATCATCTGAGGGAGGCGAAGAGAAGTTTGGGAAAACCCCAAATACCCGTTTGATTCTCTCCGTGCGGAACAACACCTCAGTGTCTTCTGTTTGGTAAAGAGAGGGTTGTTTTGAACTTGTTTGGGAATTTCTGTGTTTGGGAGAGAGGTGAAATGTTGCCTTTCCATCTGGAAAGGCTCCCCAAGGTCTCTTTTTCACCGACTGGGCTGAGATGAGCAGCTCAGCTCCCTCCCTGCCCTGTGCATCTTCCACGCGCGTTAGGGAGCTTTGGGTGAGGGTCTCAGCCTCGATCCTTCACCGTGTTGTGCATCTGTCTCAGCTTTAGGCAGATTCTTCAGCGCCTGCCTGGAAATTCCTGGCTTCCCCCTTAAAAGTTTGTGCTACAGAGGAGCGATCCGGGTGTCAGTGTGTGGAATGTGGAGCGCGGTGGGCCGAGGAGCCCTTCCCCTCCCTGCCCGCTCACTGCAGGGCTGCCCGTGCCGTGGTGCCTGTTCCATTCAGCTGAATCACTTGCGCAGTCACACCTTGTCTGAGCCATCAGGATCTGTCTGGCTGCCCGCCCTGTGCCGGGCCAGGGCTGTGCTGGCTCTGGTTACAGCCGGGAGACCGTGGGGACTGGCACCCACGTCGGGGGAAAAGCCTCGCTGGCAGGGTCCTCCTCCCCCGGGAATGACAGCCGTGCTCTTTGCTGGTCGTGGTGTTGTTGTTTTGCCCCCAAGAACCTCCCGTGCCACCTCAGCCCCGTGGGTGGGAATGTCTTGTGTTTTGATCCCCCGGTCTGCAGGTCTGGGATCGGGTTAAGTCTCTCCATCCGGGAGCAAACAGGAGCCAGAGGCTGGCAGAGCTCAGTGCTGTACCTGAGATCCGGCTCCTCCCTCCTGGATAAGGCAGAGGGACGGAGCTGTGCTGGCTCTGGCTCCCGGGAAGGGCTCTGCAGCGACCAAGAGTCCTCTGCCCAAGGGCACCTCTCACACCACCACTTTGCCAGGGAGCAGCTCCCTCTGCTCAGGGCTGAGACCTCTATTTAACTACGTCTGCTCCGGAACGTGTCCCGTAAAATTCAGTTCCACATCCTCTTGGCATTCTTTCAGGCTCCTAATGGTACGTCAGCCCTGTGGTTGGGCACTTAGCTGGTAACTCTGCCCGTGGTGTTCCAGCATGAGGAGAAGCCCAGGTAAAGCACTTTTGAAAATCCATGTGGGAACGAGGATGATGGGATTCAGCATACTCTCTCAGGCTGGGAGTTCCCTTCCCAGTTTGCCAGCCTATCTCATGGCCTCCTGAAGTGAGTTCCCTGCTCAGCTGAAGGGAATGGGGATTTCTTTTGTCTCCAGCTTTTCAGCACAGAACTTGGTATCTGTAAGTGTCAGAGGCTTTTCCAGTGCCCAGGCTTATTTGTCACTTCGTTTTCCCCACTTTCTTAGCTTTGTAGAGATGAAAATGCCTTTGTCTGCTGATGAGTTGAAAACACCTACACTGGCCCTCATGTGATTTTATTTTTCAGTTTTGATTTCCAAACCCCAGAGACCCAAGACGGACAGAGGGGCCTCTGAGCTGATGTTACCTCTGGTTAGATCTGTGGCAAGCATGGCCAAAGCTTACATATGAGTTGATTGGTGTCTTTTTAGTCGCTGTAGTTTCTTTCCATAAAGATGAACTTGTTGGTGTCCAGAGTTCAGCTTGTTTCACCTTTGTTTGTACAGGCAGTGGCCGCTCCTGGGGTGTGAATTGACCTTTTTCTCATATGTGGATTCCTTCTCAGGAGATTACTTCACCCTCCCTGCAGCCTGCACGTCCTCTGTGGCACCCCCATTCCCATGTGGATCCTGGGGAGATCTGTCTGTGTGGAGATTTGATTTTTAGCTGGAAAAAGTGCAATAACATCGGTGTAACATGTCTGTCCTGCCTCAGTTGGGTCAGAAGCATGTGGTGTGTGCTGGCAGTTGATGTGGATCTGCAGTGAGGCTTTCTGTATCACTGCTGGCAGATAGGGAGAGATTCCACGGAGAGCTCCAGCTCTGCCTGGTGCTGCTGGGAAAGGGCCTGGACACAGCATTGTGTGTACCTGGGCTTTGGAGGAGCCACTTCTGCTCTTACCACAAGCACAGCAGCTCCTGGACACCATCCCAGAGCTGGGAGGCGCAGATGGCTGGAGTGCCTTGGTGAGGGTCAGGCGTTTGGGAAAGAAACAGCTCTGCTGGCACTCGCAGTGTGGTTGTGCCATAGTTTAGGAAAGTTAAACAGGTGATTCGCAGTTGAGATGTGAGTGATACTGTGAAGCTGAGCCCAGCTGGGGGCTGTGCAGAAGGTGGCTGTCACTGCAGTCCTTGTCACTCCGGTGTGGTGGCTTTCCCCTTCCTTCAGAGCTTTGCTCAACGTGCTGGTTACAACAGACCTTCTCAAGCGGGCACAAAATAACTGACCGAGCACCATAACTAGTGGCACCTCCCAGCTGCTTCTCCCCTCACCCCCCCATTCCAACGATCTCTTTGTTAAGCCTTCCTGCCCCCAGCCCACCCCCCTGTGATGATGAGTTGTGATAGTGCTGTTATTGTCTGCTGGCTGGTGACAAAACGCTCCAGAGCACAGATATGGTGCTGGGAGTGGGGGAGCAGCATCCTCACATGCCAACAGAGCGTCTCTGTTGGCTCTGAGCTCTCCCAAACAAAAGATCTTTAAAATGTCTGTTACTGAGCAGTGAAATCATGCAGGAGATGAGGCTCAGACTGAAGATACCCCCAATGCTAGTGAGTACCTGAATACCAAGTCAAGACCTTGTGTGGTTGCTGACCCTGCTGTGGACATGTTCCCTGAAAGTCACCTCCTGAAGAGTGAGGCCCCATGAGCACTGGGAGGAACATGGTGGGTTCCATGTGTTTTCAGCGTGGTGGGAGCTTCTCTGGCTCTCACACCTGTGCCCTCACCTGTGAGGGGCCACAGAAGCCAGCCCAGTTAAGGGAAGTTAAGCTAAGCCTGTGCAGGAGCAGGACTGTGGCTCAGCTTTAACACGGTTCATGGATCCATACTTAAACTCACAATATGTTCATGTTGTCACAGCAGTTCCAAAAGCTGTCATGTCAGCTGAACAAGGGTCAAGGTTGTAGCCCTTTGGGACAGACAGTGTCCAGATTTTCAAGGAATAATCACAGAATCACTGAATCATTTAGGTTTGAAAAGACCTCCAAGATGATCAAGTCCAACCTTTGACCCGTCCCCACTTTGTCAACCAGCCCAGAGCACTGAGTGCCACGTCCAGTCATTTTGTGAATATCTCCAGGGATGGGGACTCCACCACCTCTCTGGGCAGCCCCTTCCAAAGCTTGACAACCCTTTCAGTGAAGAAATTCCTCCTGATGTCCAGCCTGAATCTCCCCTGGCATGGCTTGAGGCTGTGTCCTCTTGTCCTGTCACTTGATATCTGGGAGAAGTGGCTGACCCACACCCAAACCCATATTACATATTCCTAAACCCGTATTTCTACCCCAAATGTGCTCCATGGTTTCTGTTTACTTGCTGACTGCTTTGTAGGTCTCCCTGGACTTTGTCCTTGCAAGGGGAGTGCAAAGTTATCTTGGGCTGCCTGAAGACAATAAGCTCAGCCCTCTGGCTCTTTGGCTGTGGGCAGGGCTCGGCACAGGGACCTTGTTTTGGGGAACTGCAGAGTGTGCAGTGTCTGAAATGAAGGATGTTGGTTTAAGGGACAGGTCCTGTGCGTTGCTGTGGGTGCTTGGTGTTGCAGCTATGGCCAAAGTGTGCTGTGGCTCCAGTGTGTAGCCCTTCCGTCCCTGTCACACACTGGGGACAATCACTGGAGTCAGGCAGTGGCCCAGTGAGCATTCCTGTGGTGGCCCTGCAGAGCTCAGTGCTGCCAGCTGAAGCTGGAAGCTGTATTGTGTTTGGGGAGGCTGTGGTGAGAATGCTGTCCAGAATTAAGTAGTCAGTGCTGTGGAGCTCATGAAAGTGGTCTTGCTTGGGATGGCAGCCCCTCCTGGGGACCATAATGCCCATCCTCATTAGCCTGATGCTCTCTTGGAGAGTGACTGTGGAACAAAAGGAATCTGGGTTGGAAAAGAAAGGGTGAGGGGTGGGTCTAGGAAAGCCAGGTACCTGAAAGCTGGAGTGCTCAGCTGCATCAGGAGACATCTGGAGAAGTGATGTGTGAGAGGAGAGGAGCCATGGCAGGAGTGGTGGGATTTGAGTGGGGTTTCCCTTAAATCATAGGAAAGCTCCCCAACATCAGTGGGGTTTTCTGAAGGAATTTTTTTTTCAGCCCAGTATGTCTCTAAACCATGACTTCTGCCCAGGCCTGTGCTGTGGCGCCCATGGGAACATGGCTGCAGGTGTGTGGGAGCAGCATGAGATGTGTCCCATGCCCTCTTTGCACTTCCTCCATCATCAGGATCAGAACCATAAACTTCTTGTCAGGCCTTGCTGCATTTACAGAGCAAACAAACCTTGTGCCATGTTCCCTGTTGAGTTTGGGAGGTCTTGGAGCAGGAACCTTTCTGCTTTGATTGGAGTTTTCCAGTCCCTTGCCTCAGAAAAGCCAAAGGCATGGGAATGTTGCACTTCCCCAGGAACCCATTCCAGAGAAGCACAGGGTGCAGTTAATCCCAGTAATTTCTGTGATACTGGAAGCTGCTCCCCTTTAGGGCCCAGCCAGAGATTCCCACCATCCCCACGTGCTTCCATGCATTCCTGGCTCTCTGCGGCCGTGGGTCCTTGACCAGGCCTTGGGTCTGACGGGCATGGTCACATTTCTGGCATTGCCTGGTCCCTGGAGCTGCCCCGGGGAGCGTTCCCCTGTGGTGGTGGGATCAGAGGGACGAGCCGAACAGCATCTCTGCTGCAGATCCAACCAGTGCTGGGGAGCGCCCGGGCTTTGATGCCGTGCCAGGCGCTGAGCCCGGTGCCGGCAGACTCCAGACTGGCTGTGACTCATCGGCTCCCGCCTCGTGTCCGCAGGTGCCGGTACCTGGCCGTCCAGCTGTCCCCAGCCATCCCCGTGTTTGCAGCAGTTCTCTTCCTCTTTGCCATGGCCACGCTGCTGCGGACGAGCTTCAGCGACCCCGGGGTGATCCCGAGGGCCCTGCCTGACGAGGCAGCCTTCATCGAGATGGAGATCGGTGAGTGCGGGGCGGCCAGCCTGGGGAGGGCTGCAAAAGCCTCCGTGGTTCTGGCGTGTTTTTAGGCCACCATCCCTGCAGAGCCTTTCTTCCTGGCTGGACCTCCAAAAGTGAGGATTGCCCCGATCTGCTGGCTCATTGCGCTTGGCCAGGTCTCAAAGAGGGGTTGCAGCGTACCTGTGTCTCTCTCTGGGAGCCCTTTCCCCTGCTGCTTTCTCTCCTGTGGCTGTGTACATACAAACTCCAGTTTGCTTTTGGGAAGGGGTGTTGCGGTCTCCTCGATCCCCCAGGGAGAGAGGAGTTCTGGTGGATGCAGGTGACACCCCCTATCCCCCCCTCTCTCAACATGCCCACGAAAGCTCTGTCATCCCTTTTCCTGCCTCCAAGCTGCCAGGTTGGCTCTGGCCTCTGCGAGCAGAGCCGCAGCCGCCGGCTCCGGAGCCAACAGTCTCCGATCCCGCTGGTAGGGAAGGCAGGGAAGCGAGCTGTTGTTCTGGGCCTGTCGCGCTGTGGCAGCAGGTTGTGCTCGGTTGTCTCTGGCAGAGGCCACCAACGGGACCGTGCCGCAGGGTCAGCGCCCGCCCCCGCGCATCAAGAACTTCCAGATCAACAACCAGATCGTGAAGCTGAAGTACTGCTACACGTGTAAGATCTTCCGCCCGCCCCGCGCCTCGCACTGCAGCATCTGCGACAACTGCGTGGGTGAGTGGAGGGCTGCGCCTGCTCCTGCCCCCAGCCCCTCTGGGAGAGCCTCGGGGAGAGGGGGACACCTGAGTGAGTGGTGGTGTGTCCAGGCAGGCACAGACTGCCTTGTCTTACGCTGAAGGAGCTGGAAGTTTGCTCAGAACCTGGAGCCGGGTGGTTCCTCTCTGCCAGGATTTTGGCAATGACTAGTCTAACCGAGTCCAACTGCTCCCCGTGCGTGTGCAGGCTGTTTTTGAGTTCCACTGGACTCTGGCCTTGCAGGTCTGGTGGGTTCCAGTGGAGGGTTTTGGGTGACAGCAACTCCTTCATCAGCACAGGGATTGTGCCATCCTGTGGGGTGACCTGATTGTTGTCTTCCTGTGTATATAATTGGCTCATGTTCAGCAATGCTGTTGCAGGCAGAAATCCCTTTCCTCCTCGTCAGTTCCCTGCCTTTGTGTGTTTATGCAGTTCCTTGAACCCTCTCCTGATTATTCCAGTAGGTGTATAGTGGGTTGGGAAACAACCTGGCGACTCCCAGGCCTTTCTCTAAGCTGTGTGCTGTGGCTGTTGTACCCCAGAGAGAGAGACAGCACACCAAGTTCAAACTCTCTCTCAAAATTAGTTATTATGAAATTATTTTTGCCTTTCTGACCAAAGGAAGGGGGGCCAGGATACGGGGTCCTGAATGAGCAGAGGGTTGGACTTGGAAGTCCTTGTCAGCCTGGGAGATTTTTGAGGTGGGGGCACAGGAGCAAGAGCCTGGAGGTGGGCAGGGCTGTGTCGGGGCAGTGCTGATCTCCCTCTTGTCTTCCCCAGAGCGCTTTGACCATCACTGTCCCTGGGTGGGCAACTGTGTGGGGAAGAGGAACTACCGCTACTTCTACCTCTTCATCCTCTCACTGTCCCTCCTCACCATCTACATCTTCACCTTCAACATCGTCTACGTAGCACTGAGTGAGTCTGGCTGGAGGGCTGGGAGGGAGGGCGTGGGGGTACAGGTGGTGGTGTGAAATCAGAATGGTGGAGTGGGAAAGGGAACTGGATTTGATGGGATGTTCCAGATTAAAAAAAAAAAAATATCTCTTTTTGTACTTCAGAATCTCTCAAGATTGGGTTTCTGAACACGTTGAAGGAAACCCCAGGGACATATCCTTCCATGGTGCCACGGGCTTGGCTTTTTCACAGCTGGGGATAAGTGGGAGCTGCATTAGGGAGAGGCTGGAGCCTTGCTGCCCAGGCCACTCTAACAAGTCTCTCTGGGCATTTTCCACCCTGATGACAAGATGGGGAGCAGTTTTGTGGCTTTTAGGAGAGTAGAACAGAAAGCCATGGTTAGGAGAGCAAGAGAAGTTGGTGCGCCCTGGGGGTAGTGACAGGTGGGCTGGGCCTGCTCCTGGGTTGTTCCCAGTCCTTAACTGTTCTCACTGTACTGGAGGTGCTCATCTGTTTCTTCACGCTGTGGTCGGTGGTGGGGTTAACTGGGTTCCACACCTTCCTGGTGGCACTGAATCAGACAACCAACGAAGATGTGAGTACAGCCTTCCTCTTCCCCTGAGTCATCGCCGTTCCTTGGCGTGTCACAGCTGTGCCCACCCTGCAGGCCAAGGCAGGGCTCGGGGGGGGGGGGTTTCCCTGGAGCAGACCTGAGCTTGTGCCTGACTGTTTCAGATTAAGGGGTCCTGGACTGGGAAGAACCGTGTGCAGAATCCCTACAGCCATGGCAACATAGTGAAGAACTGCTGCGAGGTGCTCTGTGGGCCCCTGCCTCCCAGGTAGGCTCTTGATGGGGGGAAGCCCTGACCTTTGCCTCCCACTAACACTTCTCCTGCTGGGAAAACAGGTGGGATTTGGGGATGCATGGGTCTCTGACAGCATGGCTCTGTTCTTACAGTGTCCTGGACAGACGGGGCATCCTGCAGCAGGAGGAGAGCACAGCTCAGGAGGGGCTGTGCCCGCGGGGGCCGGGCACGCAGGAGCCCCCGGCCACGCAGGGCTCCAGGCAGGCTGAGGAGAGTGGCATGAAGCAGCAGGATGGCAGCATTCCTCCCCCCAGTGCTGTGAGTGATCCCCTCGGGAGCTGGGGAGGGGCTCTGGGGCAGTGAGAGAAAGCTGAGAGTGGCTTAGGAAGGACAAAACAACGTGGGGGCGCTGTGCTGAGAGGCTGACAGTGAAAAGCCTGTTTGCACCGACCTTGGAAACCAGTGCCTCTTTGTTTCCTTGGTTTTCCTCAAAGGAGATCACAGCTGCCTGCAGTTTTGGAGATCATGCCATGAGAGCACTCAGGAGCTGTCACCCATGGAACTAGGAAGGGTTGAGGAGGAGTGGGATGTTGCAGGCATCTTGTTCTCGTGCTGTGTGTGAGCTGCAGGGCTGTCTCTGGGAAGGACCCTCAGAGGTGTGGCATCTCTGTCCTTGGAGAAAGCTGTTACGCCCCTGAGCAGCCTGCTCTGTGTTTGAAATTAGCCCTGCTTTAGGGACATGATTGGACAGGAGACCTCCAGAGTGCCTTTCCCACCTAAATGATTCCATGAACATAGTGGGAAATGGCTGGGCCTTCTCCTGCTTGGGCACGAGCTGCTGCCTCTCTGGTGGACACAGTCCAGACCACTTCTCCCAGAGCAGTCCAGTGCTCCACCTCTTCCCAAAGCTGCTGTGGTTTCTCCTTTTCCCAAGCCCAGCCAAGACCGCTGCTGGTGGAGCTGGAGGCAGGAGCAGAGCAGTGTGCTCAGACAGGTGCTCTGTGCTGGGGTGTGTGCCTGCAGGTCACTCTGTCCTCTCTCCCCAGGTCACTGCGCCGTCCCTGAGCGACACCGAGATGCCGGAGGAGAAGCAGCGAATGCCTGGGGAGCCCCCCGTGCCCTCCCCGGAGCACTAGCATCTGCTTAGATGGGAGAACTTTCTTGTTTTGTCTAATCAAAGCTGGAAGTGATGGAGGAGAGGAAGAGAAGGGCTGGATGGCAGGCACCCGATTCCCCATGGCCATTTTGCTTTAGTCATTACTCACCATGGTGTGGGCCGGCGCTGGCCTCGCGCGGTGGCACGGGACAGTGAGTGTGGGTGGCACGCCCTGGTCACCACGGGGCACTGCCACTGCCAACACAGGTCTGCCTGCGGCCAGGGCTGGGCCTCTGGCTCTGTGGGCTGTCCTGGATGCTCCATCCCAGCTCGGGGCCAGGACTGTCCCTCTGCCTGGCCTCGGCTCTGACGAGGCAACTCATGGTGCAGCAGCTCAGCAGTTAGGGCCAGCCTGCTCCCTCCTGCTGAGGAATCCCCATGGGAAGGGGAAAGCAATCATGGCAGTATGTCCTCTCTCCCCTCCTCCCTCCTTCCTCTAATCCGTGACGTTGTTTTGTGGTTGGCGTGGCAAGGCTTGTCAGGAGACGTTTTAGTGCCCAAAGGACCTAAAGAAGTGGGAAGGAGTTCTGCTGGCAGCGGTTTTTAAGTAGCTTTCTTCCTGTGCTCCTTTTCATGTGACACAGCCGGGGCAGCAGCTGTGATGGGGACCCTCCTTTTCTCCCTGCCCTGGGGCTCACCCCCACCCAGGGGCTTGAGGGGAGGAGTGGGCAGCTGGTGGCAGAGCAGTTGTGCCAAGGTGTACTGAGCTGCAGGGAGGGGTCTGCCTGTGCCCACTGGCTCCCTGGCTGGTGTTTGCTGCTGGGTGTCCACACTGAGCCCTCCCCTTGCTGTGGCACGGCCACTCTGCAGAACCTCGGCCCTGATTCTGTGTTGTGTCATTGCATTCCTGTGTCCCCCCCTACCTTGCTCTGCAGTTCTCAGCCCTCCCAGACTGGCTTTGGGAGCCTTGGATCTTCCCGGGACTGTGCTGGCTGCCCAGGGATGGGCTGTGTGGTGTCAGTGACCTGTGTGTCCTCAGCAGAGTGAGGAGGAGAGGCTGTGGGGGTGGAGTGGCAGGGCTCCTCCTCCCCTGCCCAACTCCCCCGTGGTTGCCACAGAGTCCGCCGGTTGAGGAGGGGCCATTCTGTGCCCTGGCAGCTTCCAGTCCCACACCACAAGTACTGGGCACTCCCGTGCCTCCCTGCAGGTGTGTGGTGGGTGGTGGCAGGTGGAGAGTGTCCTGCCTGGTCAGTCCTGCGTGTGTGTCCACAATGCTCCTGCTTGGCAGTGGGAAGTAGCTGCTCCCTCCCTGGCCTCATGCCATCCTGCTTTCAGCAGCGGCATGGAGCAGAGTGCAGCAGGGAGCCTGCTCCCTCTGGAGCCTGGGCTGTGCCTCCCACCTCGCTCCCTTTCCCTGGCCCCTCGCAGCTTGGCTCTGGGCCGTGGCTGGCAGCAGGTGACATGATGTTGATGTGCTGTTAATGTGGCACCGGCGCTGCCCCCTCTCCTTCGGTGCCGGGGTCTCCTCTCCTGGTGAGAGGGCAGAGCTGCTGCTCTGGCTCTGGCTGTGGGCCCGTGGTGGCCCTGCAGCTGCTCCTGGCCTCCCTGCCATGGTCCTGTAGCCAGCCCGGTCCTGTCCCACCCCCCCAGGACAGGGGTCCTGCACCTGGCCCCGTGCACCCCGCCGGCCGTGGGAGCCGCCCCAACACGCTACTGACCAAATCTCAAATTCGTTGTGAAAAAGTGTATTTTTTGGCTCTGCTGCTCCCTGTTCCATGCAGTGTGTAGGGTGCTGCCTGCTGGGACCACCCTGCCAGTGGGGCCTGCCTGTGCCGGTTGGGGTCTCCAGAAGGAAGGAGGGGTTGGGGGAGGGGTGGGCATTCTTTATTTTTTTTTTCTTATTATTATTTTTTTTTATTTTAAAACAATGAAGGAAACTTAATTGGTTTGAAAATGGCTGAGCTGTAGCCCCTGCGTGTCTGTGCCACCCCAAGCCAGCTGCCTCCTTCCCCTTTCCCTGTTCCTTTCCAGCTTCTCTGTCTCACACTTCCAGGGTGTCTTAGCTGCGTTATTTGCATCCTGCTGCCCCCCGTGNCTCCATCCCAGCTCGGGGCCAGGACTGTCCCTCTGCCTGGCCTCGGCTCTGACGAGGCAACTCATGGTGCAGCAGCTCAGCAGTTAGGGCCAGCCTGCTCCCTCCTGCTGAGGAATCCCCATGGGAAGGGGAAAGCAATCATGGCAGTATGTCCTCTCTCCCCTCCTCCCTCCTTCCTCTAATCCGTGACGTTGTTTTGTGGTTGGCGTGGCAAGGCTTGTCAGGAGACGTTTTAGTGCCCAAAGGACCTAAAGAAGTGGGAAGGAGTTCTGCTGGCAGCGGTTTTTAATTAGCTTTCTTCCTGTGCTCCTTTTCATGTGACACAGCCGGGGCAGCAGCTGTGATGGGGACCCTCCTTCTCTCCCTGCCCTGGGGCTCACCCCCACCCAGGGGCTTGAGGGGAGGAGTGGGCAGCTGGTGGCAGAGCAGTTGTGCCAAGGTGTACTGAGCTGCAGGGAGGGGTCTGCCTGTGCCCACTGGCTCCCTGGCTGGTGTTTGCTGCTGGGTGTCCACACTGAGCCCTCCCCTTGCTGTGGCACGGCCACTCTGCAGAACCTCGGCCCTGATTCTGTGTTGTGTCATTGCATTCCTGTGTCCCCCCCTACCTTGCTCTGCAGTTCTCAGCCCTCCCAGACTGGCTTTGGGAGCCTTGGATCTTCCCGGGACTGTGCTGGCTGCCCAGGGATGGGCTGTGTGGTGTCAGTGACCTGTGTGTCCTCAGCAGAGTGAGGAGGAGAGGCTGTGGGGGTGGAGTGGCAGGGCTCCTCCTCCCCTGCCCAACTCCCCCGTGGTTGCCACAGAGTCCGCCGGTTGAGGAGGGGCCATTCTGTGCCCTGGCAGCTTCCAGTCCCACACCACAAGTACTGGGCACTCCCGTGCCTCCCTGCAGGTGTGTGGTGGGTGGTGGCAGGTGGAGAGTGTCCTGCCTGGTCAGTCCTGCGTGTGTGTCCACAATGCTCCTGCTTGGCAGTGGGAAGTAGCTGCTCCCTCCCTGGCCTCATGCCATCCTGCTTTCAGCAGCGGCATGGAGCAGAGTGCAGCAGGGAGCCTGCTCCCTCTGGAGCCTGGGCTGTGCCTCCCACCTCGCTCCCTTTCCCTGGCCCCTCGCAGCTTGGCTCTGGGCCGTGGCTGGCAGCAGGTGACATGATGTTGATGTGCTGTTAATGTGGCACCGGCGCTGCCCCCTCTCCTTCGGTGCCGGGGTCTCCTCTCCTGGTGAGAGGGCAGAGCTGCTGCTCTGGCTCTGGCTGTGGGCCCGTGGTGGCCCTGCAGCTGCTCCTGGCCTCCCTGCCATGGTCCTGTAGCCAGCCCGGTCCTGTCCCACCCCCCCAGGACAGGGGTCCTGCACCTGGCCCCGTGCACCCCGCCGGCCGTGGGAGCCGCCCCAACACGCTACTGACCAAATCTCAAATTCGTTGTGAAAAAGTGTATTTTTTGGCTCTGCTGCTCCCTGTTCCATGCAGTGTGTAGGGTGCTGCCTGCTGGGACCACCGTGCCAGTGGAGCCTGCCTGTGCCGGTTGGGGTCTCCAGAAGGAAGGAGGGGTTGGGTGAGGGTTGGGCATTCTTTATTTTTTTTTTCTTATTATTATTTTTTTTTATTTTAAAACAATGAAGGAAACTTAATTGGTTTGAAAATGGCTGAGCTGTAGCCCCTGCGTGTCTGTGCCACCCCAAGCCAGCTGCCTCCTTCCCCTTTCCCTGTTCCTTTCCAGCTTCTCTGTCTCACA
>VXBX01000028.1:29037-44257 GCA_013400415.1 Scytalopus superciliaris
TGCCCATGCCGAGCAGTGACAGTGTCCTGGGGAGGCTTTGGTTGCCTGCAGGCACCGCTCCCATCCTCAGCTCCCTCCTCGAGCCTTCTGGCAAATCCAGGAGCACCTGCCCATGTCTGTGGTGTCTTGGTGGGGAGTGTGGTGCTCTGGGGTGCCCAGAGCCCCCATGCTGGGGCAGCAGTGCCAGACAGCACCGTGCAAAATGTCCTGGGGGTACAGCACTTGCCTGTGGTACCAGGGCCAAGCCGGACCCTGAGGTCCCACCACTGGGGCTCCCCTGTCCCCTGCCAGCAGCTGTCCCCTCCAGTCTGTCCCTGCTGCCAGGGCTAGAGCGGAAAGCAGCAGTGCCAGCAGTGCCAGCAGGCTCAGGGGGACTCTGCCATGGAGAGAGCCCCCAGCTGCTCCTCAGGAACCCCCAGCTTGACCTCCTCCCGGCTGCCATCCAGGGCCTCTGGTCCCTCGAAGCAACCTGAGTCGCGGGGAATGTCCCCTTTGGGCTCCAAGGGTGATGGCAGGGCTTCAGAGCTGTCACCGTCCTCTGGCTCACTGGCTGCTGGGAGAGGGCCCATGGCATTAGTGGTGCTGCTGGGACACCCAGTGGAGTGGGGTGGGGGGGAATGTGGGTGGTGAGGGGGGTCTCCCACCCCCTCCCCAGGGTTCTTACTGTCATAGTCCAGGAGGAGCTCAGTGGCCGTCAGCAACTTGGCACGGTGCTGAGGGTCTGTGATGTGCAGCTCATTCAGGTGGGTCTCCCTCAGCTCCTTGAAGTCCTCCAGGGTCTGGTACCCATTCAGCAGGAGGGTGGGGATGTGTTCCTGGGTGGGGGACAGTGGGCAGGGGTGAGCAGGGCTCGGCTGGCTCCCCTGGTGACATGACTCCCACCTCGATGCAGGTCCATGGTAAGCGCTTGCCCCCACATCACCCCTGGGGTGCTCAGTGGAGGGATCCACAGGGATGGAGGATAGTGGAAGGGAGCAGAGAGGGGCTGGTCCCACTGCTGGCACCCTGTGCATATCCTGGGTGCCACTATTCCCCCATGGCCCCAGTCCCTCACCTGCAGGTTGATGCGTTCCAACAGCTCATGGAGGGTCTTGGGCTTGAGGCGTTTGTTCCGGCTGGAGCCCCGGCTCTTGCGAGCAGGGACTGTCTCCTCAGGGATCACATCCACATAGATGAACTTGAAGGAGCCCACTCTGTTGTTGAGCAGCCCAGTCCAGGTGCCCACAGGCGGCTTCTCGATGATGCCGATGATGTCCCCTTTCTGGGCCAAGGGAGATGGGGTTTCAGCGGGTGCAGGGTTGGGCATGGCCGGGCAACACCCCTATCTCAGAGGGGTCTCCAGCCACCCCTCCTCCCTCCCCCAGGCCGTGGCTCACCCGCAGCTTCAGCGAGTCCTTGTCGTAGGGACTGGGGGTGAAGTCGGTGTGGACACGGGCGCGGCCGCAGAAGGGGCCGGTGTAGGCAGGGACGCTCTCCTCCAGCCGCAGGCTGTCCCGGAACTCTCCAGGGCTGGGAATGTCGCTGCCTGCAGAGAGAGGAGGGGGTCAGCATGTGCTCAGCTGGGCACTCAGAGAGGTGTGCTGGTGGGGCTGGGCTCACTGCTGGACAGCTGGCGGCTCAGGGGTAGGCGCCCGTCCTCCTCCTCCTCCTGCTCCAGGTACGACAGAGGCACCTTGTGGCTCCGTTCCTCCAGGCTGCCGTCTGGGGACAGTGGGCACGGAGACCCCTCCTCCTCCACCTCTCCCTGCTGTCAGGACCAGGGTCAGGCTGGGGGAGGGGGGGCTGCCCCCAACTCACCTGTCCGTGTTCCTCACAACCCCCGCTCACCTTCCCCTCGGACAGTGCCTTCACGGCCATCCTGCCCATCTTGCGGTTCATGGTGCGGGAGATGACTGCCCGCCACTTCTTGCCCAGCTTTGTCCCGCTGCTCCGCGTGGCATCCTCGGGGCTGGCACTGCTGGGATCATCCTCGGGGATCTGCCAGAGGGATGGGGAGTGAAGGCAGAGCCCCCCACCCCAGGCAAGCCTCAGTGGGGTCACACAGCGCTGTGAGACCCCATATTTTACCAGTTCTGGAACATGGCCTGCTCCATGGCATGTGGGCCACTGGCAGGACCAGGAGTTTGGGGAAACCAGCTCTGAAAGAGGCTGTGCCCAGTGGGAAGGGGATCCCAGGGGAGCAGGACATGTCAAGGGGTGCTGCTGCCCTGGGGAGGCTGGGAACTCACATTCTCCTCCAGGTTGAACTCCTTCTCACTTGGCACGGGGGAGCTGACCTTGGACTTGGCAAAGTCCTTGAAGCTGCTGGAGCGCTGGAGGGAAAGCTGGAGGCAGGAGGGAGATGGAAAGGTGAGAGGGCTTTTCTCTGCATCCCCTGCCCCAGCTCCCCTCCTCCCTTTACGCTGCTCTGCCCATCCCAGGACGATGCCAGTGCTGGTAGAGTTTTCTGGCTGGCTCAGTCTCCCTTATTTCACCCCACTCCAGGAGCTGCCATGTGCTCTGAGCACCCCCAGACCTGGGATGCAGAGTCCTGGTACTGCTCTCGGTGCCTGCTGGGGCAGGGCTGCTCTGGTGTGGAGTCTGGCAGTGCCAAGCTGGGAGGAGCCCAGAGCTGTGCCACACTGCTGTCCTGGCACATGGGGTGGGAACTTGCTGGGCGAACACAGCTCCCCTCAGCACCCACGGGTGGGCAGGCAGTGAAGGGCTGGGAGCATGAGAGCAGCCATGTCCCTGCTTCTGCCTCCACAGTCAACTCCAGGACTGAAAGTTTCCCATGTTTTCTGCCTGTGAGTGTCCCCAACACCCTCAGCTGGCTCAGTGCCATCCTCCTGCCAAAGCCATCGAGGCAGGTTTTGAATCTCAGTCCTGGTGCACCCCTCTGTCCCTGCTCTCTCCAGTCTTCCCTGTGCCCCCTGCCTGCCTCCATCTCCACATCCTCGAGCGCCTGCCCTACATGGGAAGGGTTTCTCCATGACAGGAGCATCCTCGGTGCCAGCTAGCCAGCATCCCAGCACAGCCACATAGCCCAGGGTCTCCCTCATCCCTGGATGGCATCACCAGCACTCCGTGGGAGCCGGCTCGCAATGTTTGGGCCAGGTGAGCTCGGCTCCCACCGCCGGCAGGCTCGGAGCAGCCACCGCAGCTCTCGCTGCCGCCACCGCAGCGATTTCCGTTCTCAAGCTCTCCTGCAGCGGCCGGAGCCCTTCCCACCCCTGCGCAGCCTGGCTCCGTGCTGCCCCGTCCTTATTCCCCTCTTCGCCGCTGAGCATCCTTCAGCACTCCTTTTTTTGCCGTTCCTCGCAGAGGGCTGGCTCGGGGTGGGACACCCAGAGCATCCCCTCTGGGGCTTTATGTGGCAGGGCCGGCTCCCGAGAGCATCATGCGGAGGGGATGCTGCTTTTGCCCCGCTCCCACCCCAGACCCGGGTGCAGTGAACCCCCCGGGGCTCTCCATGCAGGGATAAAACAGCTCCGCAGCCCGGAAAGGCGCTGCCCTGGGGCTGGAGGAGCCCTGGAGAGCCTGGCAGTGGGATGTGAGCCAGCGTGGCGGGGCTCTCCAGGAGCATGGCAACGAGAGGGAAGTGAGAGTGGCTGTGGCTGGTCAAGGGCAGGGGATGCCCACTGGGACGTGCTGGGCTGGAGGGGGCCATCCCGGTGCGGGGAAGGGGGGCTTCACCCAGATTTCCCGTGGCTGAGTGGTCGTGGGGGGATGTCTGCCTGCCGTGGGCACGGCCCTGGCACCAGGCACTGCCCTGCTCCCCACACTGCCTTGCCGATGCTGATGCCAGCCCAGCAGGGCTTGGCAAGAGCTGAAGTGCCAGCTGGTGTGAGACCTGGCAGGGCAATGAAGGGCGGATTGTGGCCCCCAGCGGTGACTCCAGCCCCCAGACAGGGTGGCACAGGGTGGCACACGGCCATGCCACGCTGGGGGCTCTCAAGAGGCCATGGTGCTGGCAGCTGGTGCTGCTGTGGCTCCCACCTCAGAGCGGTGCTGCCAGAGGAAGCGGCTGACACACGTGATGGAGCTGCAGCCTCGACCGCAGCACCTTTCTGCACAGGCTGGGCTGGGAGCTGCACACCCAGCACCGCAGCCAGGGCCCCCCAGGAAATGACAGGCGGCCGCCCACGCTGTGGGGAAGCCATGGAGATCGGGGGCCACAGCCACCCCCGGCAGAGCCCCACGGCTCCCACCAGCACCCCGGCTGGCACCCATGCTGATCCCGGGGACTGTGCATCCCAGCCACCCATCCCACCGGGATGCAAGCCAGGGTGGGAGGTGGGCAATGCCGGGACTACGCGCTGGCGAGGCCACGGTGGCTGGTGACAGCAGGGACACACTGATGGCAGCCCACGGTGTACCAGTCCCCAGGGCTCTGCCCCGGTCCCCTTGGCACCACCCCTCCTGCTCAGCATCCCATGGCAGCCCAGGCTCGGACAGTTCTGGGTGTGCAGGGACACCAGTGTGTGCCCAGGGCACCTGGATGCTGCCGGCACTCACCTTCCTGTGTCCTGGCTCCTTCTCGCCGGCATTGGAAGGCTTTCGGCGCAGCATGGCACCGGGGGCAGAGGGCACGGCGTTCGGCAGCACCGAGGCGCGTCGTGTCCCGCGGCACCGGCACCGAGCCGGGGAAAGCACAGGAAGCCGGCGGTCACATGAGAGGCTCTTGCAGCCTGCTTGGGGCGGCTGCCGGGCCGAGGGCTGGGGCAGGAGGAAGGAAACCCTTCACGGAACTGCCGCCCTGCCCGGGGCCCCCAGGGTGGGGATGGTGCCCGTGCCCTGACACCCCTTGGCCACGCTGCTGACCCCTGGCCATGCTGCAGATGGGCACAGTGGCCCCCACCCTTTCAAAGGCTGATGGTCGCCAACCCCTCTGCCATGCCCAGCCCTGTGCCTGCTCATCCTGCTGGCACTTGGTGGCCAAACCCTCTGTGTGACACTTGGTCAGGGATGTCCCCTGTGTCCCCTGCAGCTGCAAGTCCTCCCAGCTCGGCATCACACCCAGATGGGACATGCTGATGGTCACCCCAGTGCTGGCACCTGTGGGGATGTCTCCAGCTGGGCTGACTGCCCTCTGCCCTCTCAATCCAATTCCTCCATCTTTTGCCCCAGAATTACAATCCGCCCTAACCCATCTCCTCGCTGTGGATGTTGACTTGGCCGCCCCATGGCAAGGCAGGTGGCACAACCCGGGTCGCAGGAGCGTGGTTGGGGGCCATGTGGGGCAGGACCCCAGCCCCACACCCGCTGGTGAGGCAGCGGGCAGCTCGCCAGGCACAGCAGGGCACAGCCCCCGCCCACGTTGCTCATGTTTAATCACAAACGAGCAAATAGAAAACAACCAAAAAAAAGGAAGTGAGCACAGGGGAAGAACCAGCTGCCACAGGAGGGGGGTGGTGGGGGCTCGGCACAGGTCATGCCTGCAGCCCACTGAGCAGCAGCGAGAGCAGCGAGGTGAGGGTCAGCAGGCCCGCGGTGGCAGTGGTGGTGATGCTGCTGTCCACTGGGAAGGGCTTGGTGTTCTCTTCCAGCCATTTGTACTCCTCATTCAGCTGCTGCCTCCGCAGCTCTGGCCCCACGCGCTCACGGATCCTCTTGTAGTAGGAGTTTAGGTACTGGATCTGCAGTCAGGCACCGCAGGGGACTGGAGGGGGGCTGTCCTGGATGCTGCCACCCCTTAGCCCCTTTGGCCCTCCTTGTCCAGCTGCCCCACATCCCGACCACCAGCCCCATCTTCAGACTCTCTTGCCCCTCTCCATCCACATCCTTGCTCCATCCTCATTTACCAGCACGAGCCTCATGCCATAGTCCTGGTTTCCTGTTGCATCCGCTCCCCAGTCCCTATCACTCTCCTCTGCTGACCTCACATCCCTCCACCCTCAGCACTGCCCCCCTACCTGCGCTGGGGACAGGAGGCTGAGGTCGATGAGGTTGCGGTCGTAGGGCACCAAGGACACCACCTCGAAGGTCAGGAAAGGCTTCTCCTCACTCTGGTGCTGCCACAGAGAGGTGCTGTTGGGTGTCCCCAGGCCCCCTGGTGGGCCCCACCCCTGACTCGATGCAGCTCCTCATGCTGTGCCACCCCTGTCACTCTGGCCCCATCACCCTACCTTGGTCTGCGCCTCCACCACGAGGGCGACATCCTCAATGCGGATCCCAAACTCACCGTCCCGGTAGTATCCAGGCTCTGGAGGCCAGGAAGGCACCTGGTGAGCCCCCAGCCCCAATGCCTCCCCCTAGCCCACCCCAGCAGGGTCAAATCTGGCCCCTGAGTGGGGCTGAGAGCTGACATCCCCTCCCTGGCCTCTGGGAGGTGCTGGCCAGGGTGGTGGGACGTACCGATGGAGGTGAACATGCCAGCTGCCAGTGGCACGTTGTTGGACTGGAAGCCCACGGGCCCTGCAGGGACATGGGGTGGGTGAGAATTCCAGGGATGGTGTGTGTTGCAGGCACACCCTGGCAAGAACCAAGGTGCCACACCAGAGAGAACCACGGGGCCAACACAAGGACTGTAGGTGACCCCAGCAAGGACCATGTAGCCACCAAGGAAAGGACTATGGGGACACCTTGACAATTGGATCATCCCAGTAAAGATCACTGGATCATCCCTGAAAGGACCATGGGACAAACCTGGCAAGGACTGTGGGGACATCCCAACAAGATCAATGGGGCCACCTCAGCAAGGACTATGGGGACATCCTGACAAGGACCACTGATTGGATCTTCCCAGCAAAGGACTGTGGGACCACCATGGCATGGGCCATGGGGCCACCCTGGTAAGGACCGTGGGACCACGGGCCCATCCTAACATGGGCCATGGGGCCACCAAGGCAAAGATCATTGGATCATCCCAGTAAGGTGGATAGGAGTCACCCTGGCAAGGACCGTGGAGTCACCCTGGGAAGTACCACAGCACTCTGCAGATAGAGGACTCCCCAAGAAAGAGGCTCCACTGGGTGATGAGAAGCCCTCAGTGAGCTCCCGTCCTTGCCCCTGTCCCCGCAGCTCAGCCCACATGCCCAGCAAAGCTGCCAGTGCCACCTACACTCATGGACTGAGAGGAAGTTGCCAATGCCGTGGCCAGTCCCGTGGCCGTAGTTGAGTCCAACATCCCAGAGTGCCCGGCGGGCAAAGGACTCCACTGTTCTCCCTGGGGAATGAAGAGGTGGGATAGGGGCCAAAAAGCCAGTAGGGCCCCCTGCCCTTCAGCTCCCATTGCTGGGGTCCTGAGCAGGGCTGAGCTGCACCATGCCAGGTTTGGCACCCACCTGCTGTGTTGGCTGGGAAGACGAGGCGGGAGAGGTCGATGCTGCCCATCAGCACACGGGTGTAGGCTTCCTGTGCGGGCACAGGGTGGGTGAGCATGGATGGCCACCCCAGCACATCCAGCCCTGGCTGAGACCATGGTGCTGAGTGCCACAGGGAGTCCTGGGCAGTGCAGGGGGGTCCTGGGCAGCCAAGGGGGGTGCTGGATGACAGGGGAGAGGCTGGTACCTTCTGGAGTGGGGTGGGCTGACCCCAGTGCACTGTCCGAGTGATGTCTGTTGTCCCATCCCTGCAAAGGGGGGATGTGAACTGGGGCAATGCTGCCCCAGTGCTGGCTTTGGATGCCCCTGGGTGTGGGGCTGTGATGGGGTGAGAGGGGGGGGTCTCTGTTAAAAGCCACTCACAGATATTGCCCTCCGGTGTCAAAGAGGTACATCTCCCCCACAGAGAGTGTCCGGCTGCTCCCGTTGGAGGGGCTGCAAGGAAGGTCAGAGCCCTCTCCCAGCTGCCCACTGCCCACCACCCACCACCCCCTGCCCACCGCTGCCCTGGCCATACCTGTAGTGGGCCAGCGCTGCGTTGAGCCCGCTGGCTGAGATGGACTGGAAGCTGGGCCCGTGGCTGTGCTCCTGGGCCCTGGAAGGCAGCAGGGAGGGAGGGAAGTGCTGGGGGGCCCTGGCTGCCCTGCACCAGGCAGGGGGGGCCATGGGGGCAGCACTGACCAGCGGAGTGCATCGATGTGCTGAGCCCCTGAAAACTCGTTCACCTGCCCCCCTGGGACCGTCTTCTCCAGCCACAGCAGGTACTGGATGACGGCCACGGCATCCCGGACCTGGGGTGGCAACCAGGGAGAGGACATCAGCACCCTGTACCCCACAGTGTCCCCCCCGTTATCCCCTGTGGGGACAGGGACAGCCCTCACATGGGCGGCTCGCAGCAGCTCCTGCTCCCTGACGTTTTTCACAGCCTTGGCCTTCATGACAGGTGAGTAGCTCTCCTCCAGCAGCTTTTCCTGCCAGGGCAGGTAGGAGGCGGTAGGGCCACATGTCCCCCCAGCGTGGGGACAGGGGTCCGTCCCCAAGCCCGCAGGACCCCCGTGCCCCACGGCCAGGCTCCGTGCCTCGGTGTCGCCGCTGGCGGGCGGCAGTGCCCACCTGGGGGATGATGCCGTAGAGGCCATAGGTGGTGTACTCGGTGCCCAGCCACACGGTGACGTTGCCCTGGGTGTAGCGGCGCAGGTGGGCGCTCACCTGGCCGTACCCCCGCAGCTCCACGCACAGCGGCCCCGGGCACCCGGAGAGCAGGGACTGCCGCGCCGCCGCCGACAGCCGCGACTCCTCCACGAACAGGCTGGGGAGGGCACACACATGGGGGTCACCTGCTGCCTTGGGACCCCAGCAGGGCTCAGGAGGGATGCTGGGATGGGGATGGGAGGAGTCCTCCCTCAGGGTGGGCTGGGAGAGAGGGGATGGATTGGGAGAGATGCGGGGCTAGGGATGAGGCAGCGGGGCTGAGTGGATAGTCCCATGGGGGCTGGCTGAGGAAGGGGAGGATGGAAGCTGGATGGGTGATGAGCCCCCTCCATATTCCCCATGCCCGCAGGGAAACGTTGCCCACCTTATGCCAGTGTTGGTCAGGAGGGTGTAGGAGTAGAAGACGGGATTGTAGGGGATGTCATCTCCACGGAGGTTGAAGAGCCCTGCCAGGAGGGAGACGTCTCTGCCTGTGGCTGCCACTACATTCCCACCCCCAGGGCTTGGAGCCCGCGGCCCCTTCCGTGGCATCGGCCACAGCACCGGGGGGACTCACAGGCTGTCTCCTCCAGCCCTGACAGCAGCACGGCCGTGGGGCGTCGCAAGTGCTGCTCCATCTGCTGCCGGATCCCAGTCACCTTCTCCTGCCAGGTGCTCCCTGGGAGCGGGGCAAGTGGTCGGCTCAGTGCAGGGACGCCTGGGCTGGGGGGGCTGCAGGGGGGCGCCCACCCAGCAGCCGTGGGGAGGCAGGGGGTTGTACCTGTGAAGGCTGAAGGGAGGCTGTAAATCTCGCTGGAGGAGGGAGGGGGTCTCTGGTCACCCCACACCTGATCCACGAGGTTGGTGTCGAGGGGGAGCAGGGTCCGGCCGGAGCCGTGCAGAGCCTGGCTGTAGCTGTTCCAGGTGGCTGGGGGTGGGAGAAGCAGCTCACAGGTGGGGGGGCACCTGGTAAAGCCGCAGCCAGGAGCTGCCCTCCCGCGGGCGGGGTGACCCCTGGTGTCAGCCAGCCCTACCGATGGAGAAGAGGAAGGGGTCCAAGCCGATGTTCCCCCCCACAGGAACCGCCTCCAGGATCCACATGGCAATGGACTCGATCCAGGCTGCAGGAGAGAGCTGGGTGGCACTGCGAGGACACGCCGTGTCCCAGCCCGTGCTGAGCCCAGAGGAGGCTGGGGGCGTCCTGAGAGTGGGGGGACTCAGAAACCCCCCATCCTGCCCCCCACTCACTTGTCCTCTGCAGCTCCCAGTTGCAGTCCAGCTGCCGCTCTGCCTGGGTCCAGTAGCGGCTGTCAGTCCACAGGGCAGCCCTGTCCTGTGTCACCACGCTGGTGCCTGGGACAGGATGGGGGCTCAGGGGCCACCTCTCCCTCTCTCCCTGCAGCTGGCAGGGACCCCCAGGAGTCCTCAGGGAGAAGGACCATGCCCTGCTCATGGATCCTCAGAGATGAGGAGCAGCAGGAAGGCAGGGAAAGCCTCCCAAGCAGGGACCCCAGGGCTGCGGGGTGCCCTCACCTGCAGAGCCAGTGAAGCCAGTGAGCCAGCCCAGCCGGGCATCCCTCTCGGAGATGTACTCGCTCTGGAGTTGGGATGGAGCTGTGAGAGGTGGCTGTGGATGCCGGAGGGGAGCAGGTCCCCCGGGGGCACAGGGAGCTCCTGCCTTACCATGTGGGCATCCGTGGAGGGCACGATGTAGGCGTGGACGCCGTGGGCCCGCATGGTGTCCCGCAGTGCCGCCAGCCGCCCTGTCGTGTTGGTGGCCGTCGGTGGCAGGTACTGGTGGCACAGGGGGACACGTGCTGTGAGTGGGGGGACACACACCCCATGCAGGTGGTCTCAGGAACAGGGAGGGGTGGCAAGGCAGGGCTCACCGGTGGGTCCGTGGAGCAATCCCGGATGTCATTCCTGGTGGAAGGAGCCTGTGGCACCCGCCCTGTGGCACAGCCTGTGGGGGCAGTGACACCAGGAGCCTCAGGCTGCAGCCTGGGGTCCTGCTGATCCCCCTGCTCCAACCCAGAACCACACCAGGCATCTGTGACCCTCCTCCCCAGCCCCAAACACCAGCCAGCTCAGCTTTGAGGCTTTTTGCCTAAGCCAGTTTTCCTGGGTTTTAGACCCAGGAACAGTGGGTGGAAACCAGTGCTGGGCGCTCAAGAGGGAGTAAATCTCCCAGTGCCCATGGCACAGTGGGATCATCTCAGAGAACAGCTGGTGCTCACCATGTCCGGGAGCAGGGAGGGGGCTGGCAGGAGCCAGTCTGGAGAATCCCAGCACTGGGGCTGCTGGAGGAGCTGGCTGAGAGTGGGGCCGTGCCCAGCCGGAGCGGGTCTCTCCCCAGGGCTGGTCAGCACCGGGTGCCACTGCCAGCACTGCCACTCTCTGGGCTCTCCATCACCAGCTGGCACCTGGCTCTTCACCTTGGGCCAAGGATACCCTCTTTGTGTCCATAGGACAACACAGGATGGAGTCACCCTCAGCATGGGGGGAGCCCTGGGTGCCTGCTCCCTGCACCCTGGGGGCTGCTCCTTGCCCATCACCTGCCCTGAGTTTGTCCTTGGGGCAGGTGGCCAGGGTGAGCCCCTTGCCACAGCCCCCCTCCTGCCCCAGGGGTGAACCCACCCCTGTTTCACCCAGAGCTGTGGCTGGAACATCCCACATCCTCTGTGCCTGGTTCCTGGGGGTCCCAGATGTGCCGCCCCACACCAGTACCCATCTCACCCCTCTGGCATACCGTGGAGCAGGAGTGCCCAGGCTGTGATCCAGCGCAGGGTACACATGGCTACCCTGGCAGTGCCCAGCGGGACAGGGAGCCAAGGGGACACTGTGGGTGACAGCTTCTTCCTCCTGTGCCTTTGCCCCAGGGGCAGAGGGATGTGGGATGGGAGGGACGAGGCTCCAGCACTTATGGGGGTTGTTGTCCTTTGCATGGAAAGCAAATCTGGCTGCTAAATAAAAGCAAACAGCAAAATCAGCACAAAGTCCAAAGATCCTGCGGGAGCAGAGGTGGGAGCGTGCCAGCTCAGCGTGGCACAGCCTGGTGGCCAGGGAGAAGGCAGGGAAAGGCTTAGCTCCCTGTGGAACCCCTCTTTCCTGGAGCCATGGAGAGCTGACAAGGGGTCTCTGGGGCAAGGGCCAGCCAGTCCCCGAGCCAGTCACTCCCCTGAGCCATCCCTTCTCCTCCACAAGATATGGAGCCATGCAGAGCATCCCCCTGGCATGGTGCAGTGCCCACACCAGCACCCTGAGCCTGGGGTGACAGACACAATGTGTGTAGGGGGTACCCCATCATCATTGTCAACCACTACAGCTGTCGGGGGGGGCACAGTGCCCATCCTCTTGGTGAGCAGGGCTGGGAGCTGGCAGGACACCCAGTGCACCAGTGACACCCACTGTGGTCTGTGGCTTCTGGCTGGGTCCTGGGAACACACGGTGCTGTATCCCCCAGCCGTGGCTGGGCCCCTCACTTTTTGGCGTGGCTGTTTTTTCGCTGCTGCTGCAGTAATGGAGTCAGCAATCCTGCACCAGCACGGGTCTTACTCCAGGGAAAAGCTGGATAACACCAAGCAACACATCAGTGCCCATCCTGCTCTCACCCCAAACCACTGCACCCTCTTGGCAAGGGACATGCAGTGTCCAGCAGCAGGTGGGAAGGAGCCCTGAGCTCCCAGGAACGTGGGACAGGAAGGGAATGGGAGAGGAGCAGGGATGGTGAGGCAACAATCCTCACGGGCTCCAGCTGGCTGTGGGTTCCCCCACCTGAGATGGATTGGAGGTGGTGGTGCAGGAAAACCCCAAGTGCTCTAGGGAGGGGACAGGTCTTGCTGGGTCTCCCTGCCTGAAGGAGCTGGCTGGAGGTCAAACAACATCCAGTATGGGCACCCATCATCTGACGGGCATTTAACATCCCATATGGGCACCCAACACCTGCCACAGGTGCCCGTGGGCTGCAGGAGCAGGGATGGACAGGCAGCTGCTCTGCCTGCTCTGTCCAGCCCTTGTCACGGAGCAGAACAAGGACCTGCAGGACAGAGGCCCAGTCCAGAAGGAGTGCAGAGAGATGGAGCCCCAGCACATGAGGTGCTGCATCCTGTCTTACAGCTTGTGTAGTGACATGGAAAAGGGACTGGACTTGGGAGAGACAGATATCTGAGCCCAGCTTGGTGTAAGGTGGAGGTTTTTGGGGAGCAAGGAATATGCACGAGACCTTGAAAGGGAGCACGGGGTGATTTTGGTATTGGTGAGAGCACACAATCATGCTGGGTGGGGTAAGAGGGATGATAAATCCAGAGTGCTCAGTGGGTTGGAGACACAGGACACACTGGTGTGCCAGCATGGAGAGGCCCTATGCAGGCAGACACACGTGGAGGAAGAGGAGGGTGATGGCTGAGCCATGCAGGGGGTCACCAGCACCTGTCCACAGCCCAGGACCAGCAACCACCTCTGAGGCTTCACAGGGACCTGTGCCCCATGGGAGGATCCCGCTGGGATGTGCCCTTTGTCCCGCTGGGCTCATCAGCTCCACACCTCTGCTCATCTGCCTTGCCTAAACCTCATTATGTTAATCATAACGAGCCTTGACCCCGAGGCCTGTCCCTTTATTGCACAGGTTCTTCCCCCAGTGGCTTTCATGGCTCTGGTTGTGAAGGGAAAGGCTGGGTGAGGGGCAGAGCGGCTGCCACAGGTGCTGGAGGTGTCCATCCCCAGCATGGACATCGACTTTCAGGGGTGGATGCACATCCCAGTATAGATCATACATTCACACACTGATTTGGGTCGGAAGCAACATTAGAGATCCTCTATTTCTGACTCCCTGCCATGGGCAGGGACACATTCCACTAGACCAGGTTGCTCCAAGCCCCATCCAACCTGGCATGGTGCAGCCACAACTTCTCTGGGCAACCTGTGCCAGGGTGTTACCATCCTCACAGGGAGGAATTTTCTCCCTACATCTGATCCACACCAACTCTCTTCAGTTTAAAACCACCCCACCTTCTCCTTTTGCCTTGGGCCTTGCCAAAGGGTTTGTCCCCAGAGATTCATGTCCCCACCCAGGCTGGGGCTTCTTGGAGCACTCCCTACGGGATTGTTGCTCATGAAGCTCTGTGGGATGTGAGCCCCACTTGCTGGGCGAGGGGTTCCTGCACCCTCTCACCCCAGCTCTCACAGGCTGGGCCCCCAGGCCAGACACAGCCAGGTCCACATGGGACCATAAACACTCAGAGGTGCTGCCCCTTCCCTGTGGCATTTCGTGGCCTATTGGACAGACAGGTGTTTACCCATCCTACCCTCGCAGTGACTCTCCAGCTGTGGCCCCCTTCCACCTGTCCAGCTGTGTCGCTGCACGGACTATCCAGCTGTGTCCCCACACTGTCCGGCTGTGTCACCACATCATCTGGCTGTGACAGGGCTCCGACTGCCCAGCTGTGGCTCTGGGGCTCTGCTCACCACGAGGTGGCACCAGGACTGCGCCGTGGAGCAGCACAGACCCTTGTCCCGTGTCTGGTGTCCTGTCCTGTCCCCTGTCCCTGTCCACTCTGCAGCTCCGGCAGCAGCAGAGCCGGGTGGTCCCACAGCCATCCCGTCCCTCACGCTGAGCCCTGGCACGCTTATGTCACCAAAGCTCTCAGGCTGCTCGTGTCCAGCATCACCCTCTGGTCCCTCCCTCTCAGAGGACGCCCAGGAGAGGGCAAATGGGGGTCCCCAGCAGAGGCAGGACAGGGACAGGAGGGAGGGGAGACAGGGTGACCCCAAAGCTGCTGTGATTGCTCTGGCAGTTCCCCAAGGATGTGATGTGGTGCCGTGGGGACGCTCAGACAACGCTCTGCTGCCATCCTGCTTGTTAGTGACACGTGCTAATGATGCTCCATCCTCCCTGCCTGGTGCCTGCCCGGGGCTGTGGGGCTCTGCCCCCCTCACCACATGGCTGTATCCTGCTGCTATGGGGTCTGCATGGTGATGGGGGTCCCGACCCTCTTAATCCCAGCATCCGGGCTCTGCTTTGCAATGCCATCACCGCTGATGCCCTCCCCAGTACCACTCTCAATGCCATTTTGGATGCCATTCTCAATGCCAACATCCCTGGTGCCACTCCTGATGCCATCTTTCCTGGTGCCATCCCCAACGCCATCCCCAATGCCATTCTTGATGCCATTCCCGATGCCATCATCCCCAACGCCACATCCCAGAGACGGGGGGGCCGCAGTTATCCCATCCCCAGGGGCACAGTGGCCGCACATCCCCCCTGCTCCCCCAGCACGGGTGGGTGTCACCAGCCGTCCCCTGGGGACCCCCGGGGGCCGCTCCGAGCCAGCGTCAACAGGACGAAGCTCCTTGGCCACCGCGCGTCCGGTGGGGCCCGTCCCTCCCGCGGGAGGTTTCCTCGAAGACGAGCCGGAGGAAAGCTTCGGAGGGACATCCTCCCTTTGTGGGCTATTGTTGGCCTTCCGTCACCTGCGGAGGCCGAGGGGTGACTCAGGCCGGGGTGACGCGCCCGGCAAACAGGACGCGGTGCGGGAGGGTGTGCGGGCGCAGGAATGCGGAAGGCAGCGGTGGCACCGGGATGCTGCCAGGCTCCCCCAGCATCCCCTGGCAGGCAGGGTCTGCCGGGTGATGCCTGCCCCAGGAGGTGGGCTCTGGGGGGTCCCCGCTGCACCCCAGAGCCCGGCAGATGGCATGTGAGGATGGGGTTCCAGCTCCTGGCCCCCACA
>VXBX01000028.1:48300-73419 GCA_013400415.1 Scytalopus superciliaris
GGCCCCGGCTGACCCCCCGGACCCCGCGGCGTGTGGGGCTGGCGGTGCTGGAGCTGGAGCTGGGATCAGAGCATCCCGGCCCGGAGGGAGCACCAGAGGAGCGGGGTGGGATGGGTAGTGGGATCAGAGCATCCTGGCCCGGAGAGAGCCCCAGGGGAGCGGGATCGGTTCTGGGATGGGTAGTGGAATCAGAGCATCCTGGCCAGACACTCCCGAGAGTGGGATCAGCGCTGAGAGCGGAGCTGGGACCAGAGCATCACCCCGGGGATGCGGGGGAGCGACTCAGGGCGAGGGGCCGAGGGTCTCGGTGGCCCCGGCACAAAGGGGAGCGCGGAGTGTGGCCGTGGGCAAGGCTGGGGCCGAAGGCAGGCGCTGGACAGCCCCACGGTGAGCCCGGTGGCCGTGGCCACACGAGGTGGTCATGCTGGGCACAGGTGGCCGGGCCACCACGGCACAGGAAGCACTCGGCGGCGATGGCTCCTGTTGGGGATAATCCAGGAAACCGTCCGGCCAGCGGCCAGGCAGCCCCGTGGCACTGTCGCCCCTGTCCCGCGTGGGGGTACACCCGGCTAACGCTGTCCCTGCTGTCCCCAGGGCCGCTGGGCCAGGCGCCGGACGGGAAGGATGCGCGGAACGGCCTCGCCCCAAGGCTGGTGCGGCCGCGGGGAGCCCGGCGTGGGACCGGGCAGCGGCCGGGGGGCTGGCGGAGGCATCGGCGGCCCCGGCCCCGGCTCTCCCACAAGGGCCCCATGCCCTTCTGAGCCAGGTGAGATGCAGGGGGACATGGGGGGACGCGGGGAGACGTGTGATGGTGCCAAGAGGAAACTGGCATTAACTCGGTTTGCTCTCTTTGCAGGGCTGCCTCCAGCCTTCCACGGACTCAGCTCCCACCGCCCGCCCCGTGTCCTCGTCCGCTCCGCTCCTCCTCCGGCCCCGGGCGAGGGGTCCCACCCGTGAGCCCTCGGCTGGCATCACCTCCTCCCTGCGGGCGTCCCTGGTGGCCTCGCCGCCTTGTCTGGCCCCGTGGGCGCCTCCCGCCCCCCATCGCCGCCCGGTGGGCACGGCGCTGTCCCGGGCATCGGCCCGCCGGGACCACGGGCTTTGCGCAAAGCACTTTGTCAGGCTGAGCAGCTTCTCCGCAGGGGTCTGCGAGCTCCCTCGGGGCCCTGCCCGAAGCACACAGCCTGTCCCGAGTCTATTTATTCCCCCCACAGTGATCCGCCCCTCCCCAGTGAGCGTGGGGTCCCTTTCCCGCTGGCAGACCCCCCTCCTGGCGCCCCCCGAGGTGTCCCCCCCTCCCGTGGGACAGCAGGAGCAGGGGGGCACTGGGGTATCTCTCAAGCACTGCCATGCACCAAAGGAGGGGCTCTGGCTCTGAGCTGGGCCCTGTTGATTGTCTACAATGTCTGTAAAGATTTATTCTGTGTAAATACATCTTTATAGTAAAAAGCTACGATGACAGTAAATGGTGATTTCTGGAGGGGTGGGCAGGGGTTGCTTGCCTGCTGGGGGGAGGGATCCCAGGACCCTCTGCCTGTAGGTGCCAGGGATCATGGCTGGGCCACAGCAGTCCCACAACCCAGGGCTGGCAGGGAAGGTGTTCAGTAAGGAGACAAACCAGCTGCTGAGCCTGTGGAATTGGGGAGGAGGGTGGGAAAACAGGTCAGAGGGCCTGGGAGGTGGAGGAGGGGATACTGGAAGGGCACAGGGATGCTGGCCCCAGTTGGACAGTGAAGGTGGAGGGGCTGGGGAACCCTCTGGCCAAAGAGCAAAGACTCTGGCTGTAAGTGCTGCCCTGAGCCTTTAGCCCATTCTGGGGTTTATTTTTGGGAGGAGGGTTTGAGCCTGGTCTAGTCCTGGTGGGAAGAGGTCAAGGCCAGTGGGATGTGCGAGGACCCAGGAGAGGCTGCTGGAGATGCTTCTGCCACTGCCCAGCACCTTGCTGGGGTTCTCCAGCCCTGGTGTAGGACAGGCAGCCACTCCAGTGCCAGGGTGCGGTGGCCCAATCCTGGGCATGGCTCTCACTGGTTCCACTCTGCTGCTGCCAGTGGAGCAGCCCCAGTGGCTGCTGGATCCTCCCTTTCCCCCAGCCTGATTCCACTGGTTCTGGGCAGCTGCTCCACAGTCCCACACACTGGGGCAGCTGTGGGTGCTGAGTACTTGGCATCTCTGTCCCTTGTCCCAGTCCCTGGTATCCCTGTCATCCCTCTCCTCCGTGTCCCCATCTTGATGCTAATGTCCCCATGTCCCCATCCTGACATCCCTGTTACTGGGATCCCCCTCCCTGGTGTTCACCTCCTGCTATCCCACTCCTTGGTGTTCCCACCCCATGGGGCTGTGCGTGAGCAGGACCCATGTAGGAGGGGCAGTGGGTCAAGGCTCAGGGGACTGAGAGTCCTCGTAGGACCCTGCAGGTGGTGAACAGGCATTGGGCCCTGCAAGGGGATGGGACCCCATGGGACAGGACCCTCCCAAGCCCCAGCTGGTGAGGCTCACGTGAGGCTTCCAAACCCATCCTGTCCGCAGGGGACCACCCAGGAGCGACATCCCAGGCGTGGGGCTGCGGGCAGGGGTGTGTGACCACGAGGGGGGCACGGGCAGGGGTCGGCAGCGCCGGCGGGGAGGGGGTTAAGGGGCTGTGGAGGAGTGGAAGGGTTGCAGCTGCGGGCTGGGAGCGGGGCCTGGGGAAGCGTCCGGGCCCAGCTGGCCTCCATTAGCTCATCCGCTGGGACCGGGAGGGATGTGCTGCCCGGCCACACGCCAGCACGCTCCNTGAGAGCCCCTGGGAGCCACCCCCACCGCTGCCCCCCTCGCCTCTGCCACCCTGCATGTCTCAAGGAGCCACTGTCACTTCACTGCTGTTGGTCAACCCACAAGCCACCACCACCCCGTTTTGCCACCAGCTGCCCCACGAGCCCCCAGAAGCCACTGCTGGTGCCCCTGGGCTTGGGTGGGTGGGTAAGAGTTGCTGCACTCACTGCCCAGTCCCATCCAGGCCTTCATGCCAGGTTTTCCAGCCCCAGCAGCCTCCTGGTGGCGGGACTGGCACTAGAGCTGTGGTGGGGCAGGACAGCATGCCCTGGCCACAAACCCCACAGCTGACACCAGCTCCAGCTCTGGGAGCATCATTCCTCCATTGCCAGCCGATGGTGCTGCTGCTACTGGTTTGAACTGCGAGGGCTCTTCCCCTGCACCTCAGACCACCCCTCCCAAGAGCTCCTGTGCAGTCCCTGCCTGGACCTGGTCAGGATGGGCAGCAGGGTGGGCCAACAAGACCGCTGGAGCAACTTCTGTGGGTGTGCCAGGCGAGGCAGCGATGCCCCACATCCCCCAGGCATTGCCCAGCCCTGAGCACTTGGGCTGCAGCCAGGGGCTGCACAGCTGAGCCCTGACCCCAGCCCTCCCGTGCAAGCCTGGAAGGAGGAGGTCAGGGAGGACCCCCTGCTTGGGCTGTGGCCAGCCTGGAAGGAGGAAAAGGCTCCTGGGCCGGGAGACCTAAGGAATCTCTGGCTCTTCCTGACCTGGCCTGCTGCCTGCAGGCAGGTGGGAGCTGCTGGGCTTGGCCATGCTCCCCGTGCCCTGTGTGACATAGCAGTGCTGGAGCCCCTGTACCACAGCAAGGGGCTGGGACAGAGTGGGCAGTGGGCACAGGGGCAGTGCTGGGGCACGGGGCAGTCCCCGTCCCTGGGTGTGTGAGCAGGGGTCTGTCTTGCCACGGCAAGAATGGGGTCTGCCCATGTCCTGGCCCACTGAGTAGGGAATAAGGATGCTGAGTGCACTGGGAGAGGGGCTGGGAATGGGACGAACAGTCATGTGAGCCCTGCAGTCCTTGGGGACTTCTGACTGCCCCTGGTGGGGTGCAGGGACGGCTCACTGAGAGGGAGGGATGTCCAGTGTGGCCATGGGACACCAGCTGTGCCATGCCACAGGCTGAGCCCCACTGCTGGAACACCACCAGCTTCCCCAGCCCCACCACCCTGGCACCACCAGTGTCCCTTGGTCATGGTGTTCATGGTGGGCTGGTGCACGTGTGAGCCATGCCGAGCTGCACCCCAACAGCCTCCAAGAACCCCTGTGCCCTCCCGCGGAGGAGGAGGAGGATGGGCAGGCCCAGGCTTTGTCCCATCCCTGGGGAGCAGCATCGAGCCTTCGTTCTCGCTCCGGCATTTCCGCCGGCAGTGGCAGGAATGCGGTGGCCGCGGGAACAATGCCGACACCTCTCGCCGGTCCCCTCCGTGACAGCAGAGGAGCAGCTGCCTGGGCACAGCCCTGCTCCCAAGGAGCCGGCAGGAAGCAGATGGAGATGACACCGGCCACCGTTTCCTGCGGCAGGACACGCGGGCTTTCTCCACCACTCCTCTCCTTGCCGGGCCAGCGGGGCCTTGGGGAGCACAGGCACTGCTGCTCAGGGCAAAGCCACGTGCCACACACGGGCACCACCACCCCGCTGCACCCACTGCACAGGCTCACCCTGTGCCAACTCCATCCCCGTGTGGCACGTGCCGGGCCGCTGGTGATGGGATATCCGCACATCAGGGGTGCAGCCAGGTGGAAAAACCATCAGGAAGCAGGGCCATGGGACCCCGTGTCCCCTGCTGGGATGGCAGGGGGAAAGCCCAGCCATCAGAGCAGAGCTGCGTGAGGGAGGGCAGGCGCGCCCGGCGCAGCCCCAGGCCTTGCACAACGGAGGTTTATTTGGAACGAACCGTTTCCCAATAAATTATGTAATTTAAAAATTTTAAGGAAAAGAAAAAAAAAATACATAGAGAGGCAGAAGGGAGGGGAGCCTGTGGCAGCTTAGCCAGTGCACAGGGATCACAGGGACACATGACACCCTGGGCCGGGCCCAGGCACTGGTGGGGGCTCTGTGACCACAGCCCCCTCCCCTCGTGCCTCTGGCCTCCCTCAGCCAAGGCCATATGGCCCCACAGGCCTCTTAGTGTTTCAGTGGGACAGGCCACCCTCTTGCACCCACAGTCACCAGTCCCAGGCATGTCCCTTCTGCAGCTGTGTGGGGCCCTGGCACTACAGCCCCCCCACAGCTGCTCCTCTGGCTCCTGAGGTGCATTTCTGGGTCCTTGCACCCCCCCAAGCCTGCACCCTCCACTAACACTCTGGGGAGGAGGGGACAGACCCCATCCTATGGCACTTGGTCACCCAGCCTGTCCTACCCTGCTCTGCAAACCAGGATGGAGGGACAAGAGCCATGTCCTGCTCTGTGCCAGGCACAGGAACAGCCCAAGAGGAGCACAGGGCAACTCATGGCCCTGCTTGACCCCAGCCACTCCAAACCACCTGCCATCCCCTGTCCCCGAGGGAAGCTGGGGGATGCAGGGGAAGGGAGAGAGTGAGGGCAGGGACAGACCTGTGTGCCAGGGCCCTGGGAGGGAAGGGAGGGGGGAAGGCCCTACCAAAGGGGAGAGGCTGAACATCTAAACAACCTTCCTGGGACGGCACGGTCCATAGCACAGTGATGGCATCAGGGCTGGCTGGGCCAGTTGTGTGGCAGAGGGTGACACGTGTCCCACAGCAGTCTGGGCTGGCGTACACACCACCACGCATACCTGGCACCAGAGGGACGCAGCGTGCCACGGCCTCTGAGAGCACCAGCCTTCCCCACCCTTCTCCACAGCAGCTCCAGGGAGATGGGGGTGACACAAAGACAAGCGTGACTCGGGTGACACTGCCACAGGACGACGGGTGCTGGCACAGTGCTCGGGTATCAACAGATGCCCCCGGCTACCGAGGAGAAGCCGGAGGCTCCAGTGGTGGGTGGCAGTGCAATGAGTGTGCAGGTCCTCTGCAGCGTGGGGTACGGCGTGGGAAGGAGGGGGAACACGTCCCTTCCGACTGTAAACACGGCACTTGGAGAGCTCTGAGCCTTTTACCCCTCGGAGCTGGGAGAGGCCCGGCTGGGGCACAGGCCCTGGCTTTGGCACACGGCAGGAGTCACTCCTCGTCCCCGGAGAGCAGGAAGCTGTAGAGGAAGTTGATGGCACGCTGGCGATCCAGCTGGGTCTGTTTGGCCATCAGGTTGGGTGGAGGGCGCAAGAGGAGGCTGGAGAACAGGGCAGCTGTGGAGGCAGGTAAAGTCAGCCACTGGTGAGGAACGGAGACTGTGGAAGGCACAGAAAGGGGCTGGGATGGAGCAAGGGCAGCAGGAGGGGAGCAGAGCAACCACACTCACCGATCATGGCAACACTGACGTTGTTGTCCTCTGAGTACCTGAGGAGCTCCCGGAGGAAGGACATTAGGTACCGAAACACGTTGCGGTGGCAGCTTGGCAGCTGAAGGATCACCTGCAAGGAAACGGTGTCAGGAAGCTCCCTCAGCTTCTGGGCACACGTGGCACTCTGGGCTCCAGAGCAATGACCCCCAGCTGCAGCTCAGTGCTGATGGCACTCGTGAGCTGTGGCTCCTGGTGACACTGGCGACACCTAGGAAAACTATGTTGCCAGGAAAAAGCCCCCACTGCCCTGGGGCTGCTTCCTGCTTGTTTCCAGTTGGATTCCAGCTCTCACTGCCCTCTGCCCAAGGACATGCATTGTAGCTCTGAGCAGGTGCTCAAGCCCGTAGGACTAGAGGTGGCTCATCCCCTCCCTCTGACTGCTATTCCCCATGTGCTTGAGGTGACACAGGGCTCACTTGGGGTCTCTTTAGAAGAGCTGCCTGCTCCCAGAGCCACTTGCCAGTCCCTGGGAAGGGAGCAGGATCCAGGCAGAGCCCATGGCAGCAGGAAAGCTGTCCTGAGCAGCCCCGTACCTGTCGGCACAGCCGGCTGCTGTGTGCCCAGTCCAGGCACCGCTGGTACAGCTCGTAGCAGATCACAGGCTCCGGCAGAGCCTCCAGGAAGATGAGGAGAGCTTCAGCCACGGAGTGATTACTGCCCGCTGGACCCGTGGGAATCAAGGGTTGTGCTGAGCAGAGAGATCCCCTTCCTCCCCAGGCGCTCCCTGCCTCTCCTCCTCCCCTGGTGCTCATCTCTGCTTCCTCCTTGGAGGTTGTGCAAGTTCCTTGCCTGGCTAACTGCTCCTCCTCGTCCTCTGCTGTCCCCCATCCATAGATAACACTGGTCCATCTACCCTGCGCCACATTTCCCCACCCTCTGGCCACACAGATGCTCCCTGCTCCATTAGCCTCTTCTCCAGACCATGCTCCCCAGTATTCCCGATCCTGAACTTGGCATTGCCCTGTGGAAGCTTCCTGAGCTCCCTGGCTGCTTTGGCAAGCACACAGCCAGCTTCCAGAGAGGGTGTGGGGGGACCGAGGGGAGCCCACCCCCACCAGGGGCCCTGACAGGTAAAGGTGACAGACAAGGTCTCCTGAGAGCAAGCTCTCCCAGCAGAACTGAGATTCACCAGGCAAGGATACGGATTGTCTCAGGAATGCTGGTGTCCAGGCAGTCAATGATCTGCTCCAACTCATCTTGCATGCCTGGAGTCTGGAACAGGTCCTCCTGTCGAGAACAGCACAGGGATGGACAAGGCCACCTTTCCCACAAAGGCTGAGGCACACAGTGACTGCGGGGTGAGCCCTGGAACCCCCAGCCAGTGCCTCAAGCACAGAGGAAAGTCCTGCCCTCTAAACAACAAACTGGAGTTGATCTCCAGGTGTTTGTGAGGAGTCAGGTCACCAGGAGAGCTCCCAGTATGGCAGAGGCCCTCTCCCTCTCACCTGGTGGCAGGCATGCTTGAACAGGTGGTCCACCAAGAGCCAGATCTCCTTTGGCACCTGTAGCGGCACCTCACCTGCCTCCTCACTGTCCAGGGAGCTCATCTGCAGGACAGATTTCTCCTGGGAACAAAGAGCACATGATGGTTCAGTGAAACTTCAGTCCTTTGCAGGGAAAGGTGGGAGAGGGGAGGCAGAAGGACCCTGGACTGCTCTGGCCCTGACTTGCTTTCACAGCACCGGCCATGGCTCAGCAGGTTCTGTCTCTGTGCCCTCCTGCTGCCCCACGGCACAACCTGCCTGCTCCCCCTGACAGCCCCAGCCCCTCCAGCCCCACAGGAGGGGGCTTTGGCTTCCCAGGGTGGTCCACCTCCATCCCAGCTCCCACCCTGCAGCTGACACAGGCTGGGACCCAGCGAGCCCTTGTGCTGCGTGAGCTCCCACGCTGGGTTAAATCCAGCCCCCGGGCCTGCTCATCCCACTGATCCCATGTCTGCTCCAGCCACAGCTGCCCTCGGGGCTCTGAGGCAGTCCTGATTTTGGAAGTTTCTTCCCTGATTTTCCCAAGAAGAGCCTCACTGAGCACACACCACCACTGCCACGGGTCCTGCTTACTCATGCGGAGCCTCCAGCCGATGAGCTCCACGGCTCAGATGTCTCCATCACACCGAATTTTAATGGGATCAATATTCTTGGCTTGATTTTACTTTCACTTCACGATCACTCACATTCCCTGTGAGCTCCAAGGAGGAAGCCATGCCCAGCACTCCCAAAGCACCCACAGACCAGCACAAGCAAGAGCACAACCCTGGCCACCAGCAGAGGAGCCTACAAGCCACACACACAAAGCACCTCACTCCAGCTGGCAAGCTGAGGTGACAACTGCCATGGCTGTCCCTGCAGCACACACTGGCAGCAGCCAGTGCCAGGCTCGGCTTCCCTGCCGCATCCAGAGACACCCTGGGTTGTCACAAGCCCGATGGCACACGCAGTAGCCCCAGTTGCCACACAGCACAGCACAGCTCTGCCCTGCATACCACCAGGCCTGACCCAGCTGGCAGACGTGGAGTCATGGCTGCATGGCCATCTCACTCAGCCACACGCAGTGGGATGGTTGGAAAGCAGCGTGTCAAGCAAGAGCATTACAGAATTCCCCTGAGAGGGAAAAGAGCAGAGCTGTGGACTCTCCCTGGGCTGTGGGCTCCTCTACAGAAACCCACGGTGCCAGGATCACTGGAGCTGAGCACTGGAGCAGCCCTTGGCATGACTCGGAGAGCTGTGGAGAGCCCAAGGCAGGAGATCCCAGCTGCTCAGAGGGGAGGAGAAGGAGGAGGAGGCTCGGGCCGCCTCAGTGTGGGGGAGAAGGAAGAGGAGGAGGCAGAGGAGGAGGAGGAGGAGGCGGCGGAGTGCGCGTTGGCCGGGCCCCGAGCGCCCTCTCCTGCCATGTGAGAGGAAGGGAGGCATGGCCCTGTCCTTCCCAAGGGAAGACGCTCCCACAGAAGGATGTTCCCAGAAGGCAGGGACAAATTCCTCCCTTCTCCTCTGCCAGGAGGGAGTCTGGGAGCTTCTTGTGGCTTATCACCCGAGTTCAATCCTCTCTTAGGAGAGGGGACATCCCTTCCCTCTCCTGTTTTACCCTGTCACTGCACTGACAGCCCGGACGACTCACCCAGACCGGGAAGCCGGTGCAGAGCCAGCTCAAACAAATTAGAAACGTCAGAGCCAGTGCAGGGAGGGCGGGAACGCCCCCAGGATCTCCCACTTGCTCTCCCAAAGGGCATGTTTTCCTTGCCTGGCTCCAGCATGGAGCACGGGTGCCAAGGGAAGCAGTGATCTTGCTCAGGCATCATGGCTATCAGAGGCCCAGCTCCCCTGCTTGAGGAGGTGCAGAAACATCCATCACCTGCACAGGACCTCCCCTGGCCTCCACAGGGGACACAAGATGGAAGGATCAAAAGACCTCAGATTCCTGCTCCAGCCCTCTCCCCACAGGTCTGAGAGGGTGCTGTGGTGAACCCCACCTTAAGTGCATGGTTAGACCAAACTCTGCTATGTCAGAGACTGCCAATCTTTTCTGGGAATATCCAGCATTGCTGCCAGCATCAGAAGAGTAATTTTTTCCCCCAGAAGCAAATTTGGTGAGCTTTAACATCTCAGTTGGGCTTGGCTCTGGGGTCACTGTGTGCTTCTCCGTGTTCTCATCCAACCCACAGCTGTGCTAAGAGGCTTTGCTGGCAGCCATGTCCCCTTCTGTGCCCCCCTCCCCTTCCCTCTGCCACAGAAAACAAGGGAAAAGCTCTCATTCTTTACAAACACACCACTGAGAAGCAGACTGCCACACTGCAATTGCTTGTGTTACCTTTTCTAAGAAGCTGTCTTCTCCCTGAGAGCAGAGGGAAAGAGAGAAGAGGAAAAAAGTGTGGTTAAGAGAGAGAAAACATTCGTGGATTAACTCTTCTGATTAAGCAGAAGCTTAATTTGCATTACAAGAACTCACTGAACACCAGGTCCTTCACACATTTTGCTGACACGGCCAAAGTTAAACCTGTGGCAAGAGATTTGCCTGCCAATTAGCAACAATCCTGTTCACATGATGCACAACCTCGTCAGGATTTCTGGAAACCCCTCCAAGGGGCTTGGGCAGCGCCGTGCACTGGCCAACAGCTGGGCCATGTGCAGGTGAGACATGTCCATCAGGAAGAAGTTCTCCCGGTCAGAACCAATGTCCCTGTGTTATTTCAGCCATCCTCCCTTGTGACAAGGCTGGAGATAAAACATTCCCCGGGCTAAATCTGTGTTTCTGAGCAAGTGGCAGCTGTGGAGCTTGCAAGGCCCCTAAGCAGCTTTGGGTACTGTCAGGGAAATGAGGGTTTGTGCTCAACCCCGGGCTGCTGCTGCCTCAGCCTAAGAGCATTAGCACAGTGTGGGGAGGAGCGTGCCAAGCCCTCAGCATCCCCAAACAGCCAGCCCTGTACCAGGCAGGGCAGACTGGACACTGCTCACAGAGGGAACGGAAGGAAGCAGGTTGTCCAAGCTGAGCCTTGGCAGATCAGCCTTTCAGGGTGGAACAGCCCAAACATATTCCCAGGCTGAGCTGGGAACAACTGCAGTTACTGTGGCACAGGGCATCCCAGAAGGGAGAGGCATCTCGGGGTCCTCTGTGGCCTCTGCAGTGCCTGCTTCCTTTGGAGGCTCCCTGAGTTCTAACACAGCAACAACAGACTGGCCTCTTCCTGGGAACAGCTTGCTCCAAACAGGAGCTGGCACAGGTTCCTCTTCTGAGGCACAGGGGGAGGGACACGGTCACAGGTTTGGGAGGGCAGACAGCCACCTGCACAGGGGAGGCTCATTTTGTAATGGGTGAGTCATCTCCAGCCTCACCACCCCCGACCTGCCTGTGCCTGGCTGCTCACCTCTTCAGAGAATCATGGAATGGTTTGGGTCAGGAGGGTCCTCAAAGATCATCCCATTCAACCCCTTGCCATGGGTAGGCACACATTCCACTTGAGCAGGCTGCTCCAAGCCCTGTCCAACCTGGCCTTGGATACTTCCAGGGACGGGGCAGCCACAGCTTCTCTGGCAACCTGTGCCAGGGCCTCATTCCTGTCACAGGGAGGAATTTCTCCCTAATGTTGAGCCTTCAGCATGATCCGCTCCACGAGACTCACCTGTTCCTGACAGAGGTTCTTTGAGAGGCTTTTTAAAGCCCACCGTAGGATCCCAAGAAAACACATGATGAGGCTCTAATACTGAAATCCCAAAGGAGTGGTGCTCAAGTGTCAGCAGCAGCATCAGTGTCTCCCTCCGGGGAGAACCAGGAGAGACATTTCCAGACAAACTCTCACCTACAGCCTACTACCCCACATCCACCTGCCTCAGCCCCTTACTGACCTGCCTCTTCAGACCTTCCTCTGTGGAAAACCACAGACACAGTCCAGCCAGGCTGAGGAAAATACTGGATGCAGTGAAGGACGAGCCCTAACACCACACAAGTGCAGGAGGTAAAGTGGTTCTTAAGGCACAGACACTGCTGGCCTCACACAGCCTGAGCAGCACCTAAAGACAGGGAACTGCACCCAAATGCTCTGGGCTGCAGGACAAGCAGCAACCTGTACCACTGCCCAGGGCAGGAAGTGCTCAGCTCAGCCTGTCTCCAAGAATTTCTCAACTCAGAGGTAAGACCAGAACCAAAAGATCTGAAATAGCTCCCCCCTCGGACTTGGGGGATGTGTCTGTGCTGCAGACACTGCAGCAGGTGCTCTTTGCTGATTGTTTGGATTCCTGTATTTCTAGATGTTTCTGAGTAACAGGAGAAGGAAATCTGTAGGTAAAGGAAGGGGAAGCCTCCAAGTACTCTTAGAAAAGTAACAGTGTGTGTCTGTAAGGACAGAGTCTGGGCCCAAGTTCCCCTCTATCAAGCAAGAAGTCAGTGCTGAGGAGGAAACAGCAGATGGAAAAGCCACCAAGGACAGTAAAACGCTCCAGACCCACTTCCAGAACAAGACTGACTTTCAACCAAACCCTTAGAAGTCTGAAGGGCCTGAAGCCTGGATCAGCTGCTTGACCTGAGGAGGCAAATGCTGTATATTGCCACCTAGATCCTGTTTAGCCTGACTGTGTTTCAAAGTCAAAATTCTAGTATAAAAACTGCCTTTCTATGTACTGAACTTGTGAAAAAAAGTAAAGTAGACACCTAAAGTAAAAGGTGGGAACTGGAAGAGGAAGCAAAAGGCATGGGACAACTGCTGATGGAAAGAGAAAACAGGGAAGCAATGGGAGTGCAAGCTGGCAAATCTACAGGGGTGGAAAAGCAGCAGCTTACTGGACAAAAAAACACCCCCTCATGTAAGGGTGAGACTGCAAGAAAGGAGAGGAGAGGGAAGGTATCACATGGCATAGAGACTCAAATGGGGCTGAGCTCTCAGGTGAACAGAAAGAAACAGCTTTCCTAGCTGAAGAAGAATGGGGACATGGACTAGAATTCAGGAGCTGTTCCACCTCACTGGAACACTGCCAGGTAAGGCCATCAGGAGAGGTGAATGCAACCCAGCCTGGAAATCAGAATTACACCCCCAAAATGGGGCTTAATCCCAGAAGTGGCCATAGAAGATACACCCAAAGGACAGAAGGTGACTAGGGTACAACTGCACTCCCTCACACACACACAACAGGCTTCAGGAGGGGCTGGTGAATGCTGGGGAGAGGAACAGTTGTTTGCACCACAAGAGATATCTCTCAGTGATGAATTATCTCTCACTGTGGTTGATGAGGGAGGAACTGGGCAGAGAGGACGTGACGCTGCCCATTTGCTGAGCTGTGCCCCATCAGCACACCACACCCAACACCACAGTACCTCCTTCAGCCCTTTTAATTCTGCTTGCTCCTTTTCCCTGACCAGTGGGAATGCACCCAGAAGGAAAAGGCTTGCAGAGACCTTGGCACTGCAGAAGCAGCCCTGGTACCTTGGAGGACAGGAACTCAATCACACCTCTTATAATACAGCAACGTGACCCAGCTGAGCCTGCCAGCACCACCTACACCAACATGAAGTGCTGGGATCACTTTTTTTGTCCCATCAAACAATAGAGTCTATTCAAAAATAAGGGATAAAGTACAGGCTGTCAAAAGCCACTGATTGTGACAGTGGGGAAGAATAAAAGAGCACCTCAAGCTCTGTGAAAAGTCAGCCAAGCTCAGGGCCAGCACAGCTGATCTGGGTTGCAGGTACTACTGTTTTTGGGAGTAATTAGAAAGAAAATCAGGCTTCTCCCTGTGGAAAGAGCTGCTCCAGAACGCTGCTACTCACCAGGTCTATGAGTTTGGTGACTGGAACTTCTCGGATCGGTCTCTTCATTCGGCACAAGGCCTCGAGGGAGGTGCCAAAGCAGCTGGGCAGGTAGGTCCCACTGATGGTCAGGAAATAGTCCTTCCCTCGGTCCAAGTGCAGGACAAGGATATCCTCAATTTTATCCTCGCCGGAGTTGAGGAGGGTGACCGAGTCCTTGCTGACGTACACATCCAGGGAGATTTCTGTGCTCTCATCTGCAGCACACACAGGAGCTCTCAAAAACACATGGACATTCTCCAAAAGGGGTGACAAGGACAGACACGCAGTGGCAGGGACAAAGGCCACAAAAGAGAAGACAAACAAGACTGATGGCAAGAAAGATGGGACATGGGCAAGGTGGGAGGGACTGAATGGAGATGGGATGGAGGCCTACACCAGTACACAACTCACCTGGTTCCAGGTAACCTTCACAAGGCTCAGCCCGAAGCCATGGCTTGCAGTAGTGGCTGTCATTAAGCTTTGGGATGAAGGAGAAATGACAGGTGACCTGCCCGTTATTGGTAATCTTGAACTTCTGCTTCTGCAGCTGCCGGAACTTCACGTTCTCAAACTCAAACTGCAAAGAAAAAAACACAAGTGACATTAGTGTCCACAATGGCCAGGCCCCCCCCCAGCCTCTGCAGTGGCCCCTCATGGCTGAGAGGAGCCCACCCAATGCAGAATTCCTCAGAGAAGCCCTGACAAGGACCCAAAACAACATGTCCTTTCTAACTCAAATCCCGATCACGAGATGGATAGAGTTCAATTTCCTGTAACTGAGTTGATTGAACTGCAGTCTTTAAGTAGTTGTGGCACTTCCAAGGTTGCTGTGTTTGGGAAGTCACGGTGACTCTGGTTTCATCATCACCTCTCTCCTGCTCAGCTCCAGTGAAGGAAGAAAGTCATTCTCCATCCTGTCCATTATGCGAACAATGTCCTCGAACAGTTTCCGGTACTTCTGCTCATCCACAACCTTCACCTGTGGGAGACAGAAAACACTCAGCAAAGCTTCTGACTGAAGCACTTGGTTGTGCAGCTGAAAGGCTGAGAGGGTTCACATGCCTGGGCGCACTCCCAAGCTGCATCTCCAACTTTACACATATTTCACCCCTGCAGATGTAGCCAGGGTCTGTCTGGCCACTGGTCACACTACTGGGAGACTCAGCCTATTCTTCTCAGCCCTGGTGAGGCACATCTAGAGTGCTGTGCCCAGTTCTGGGCTCCCCAGTACAGGAGGGACATGGAGCTCCTGGAGTGGGTCCAGCAGAGGCTACAGAGATGAAGGGACTGGAGCATCTCTCTTACAAGGAAAGGCTGAGGGAGCTGGGCCTGTTCACCTTGAGAAGAGACACCGAGAGGGGACCTCATCAAGGTCTGTCAGTGCCTGCAGGGAGGTATCAGAGGATGGACCAGCACTGGTGATGCCAGGCAATAGGACAAGAGGCCACAGGCAGAAACTGGTGCACAGGAAATTCTACCTGAACACAACAAATAACTTTTTTCCTGTGCAGTGACTGAGCGCTGGACCAGATAGCCCAGAGAGGGTGTGGAGTCTCCCTCACTGGAGATATTGCAAAACCATCTGGACACAATCCTGTGCCATGTGCTCTGGGATGGCCCTGCTTGAGCAGGGAGGTTTGGCCAGATGACCCACTGTGGTCCCTTCCAAACTGACCCATTCTGAGATTCTGTGAGACCCGAGCCACTGAGGGAGCAGCAGGTAGCAAAATGGACACAGACTGTCCCCATTTGCTAAACCAGGAAACCCAACACCCTTAGCAGAGGTGTCCTGACTCTATCACTGCCTCCTGAAGAAGGAATGCCTGGGATTGTTGGGAACCTACCCCAGCATATGAATAAACCTACCTCAATGCAGAAAAGTGCACTGACAGGCTTGTGGTCACTGGTCTTCAGGTCCATGTGACTGCAGTACCGGAGCTGATTAATGTTCCCCCCTCTCCAAAGGATCCGATCACACCATGCTGGCACACGACACTTCCCACTACAAAGAAAAACAGGTTACCAGGGAAATCCAACAATCCTAACAAACCAACCAAGATGCTCCTTTTCCTAGCCAGCCAGCTCCCTCCACCCCCACCGTCATAGCAGTGATGGGATGAACCCTGACACTTCCCCCAACTTGAATTCTATGTTATTTCTTCTGCTCTCTACCCCTTATCTGATACAGCAGCTAAAATCCCTGTCCCTTCCAGCATCAGGAAACAAAACAACCTCAGTCAAGTCCATTTCCACAGCCTGAAGCCATGTGTGCTGTGACCCAAGCTGCACAACTTTCTTCTGCTGCCAGATCTTTCTGCCCAGAACTGGATCCATCGCTTACTGTTTCCACTATGGAAAGTCTACTCAGGGATTACTATTATGTTATGAAGCCTGAATCCTGGGTTATCCTTCTTCAGATTAACAACTGTGCTGATTCATAATCACAGCCAGAGTCAAATCCAGTCACTGTCTAGTTTGAAATTCCTTCTTGGGAGTTTCTCCCTTTGGAGCAGCCCCTGCAGCAGATGCAGCCGTGCCTGTGGGAGGCACCGAGCAGGAACCACGGCTGCTATCACAGCACAGCCACCCTGTGGGTGTGCAAGTCAGGGGACAGGGTGACTCAGAGAGCCTGTTTCCTTATCTCTGCAAATCCTTTTTATACTGTTTGCCTGTCCCTGGTAACAGAAAAAGCCCCCAGTGGAGGGCCACCTGAGCTCACACTTCACCTGCCTTCATCCAGTGTGATCAGCAGCCACCAAGTTTTAAGGGATGTGCCTGGTCAATGCACACAGGGGCTGCTTATTGCAGAAAACAGGGGAAAGAAAGGAGGGCAAACACAACACTGACAGGTATTCCCAGCTCTAGGAAGCAGGAAATCAAGTTTTGGGAGAAAACACTTTTTATGTCATAGGTAAACACACCCAGTGGCAGCCAATGTACCTGGAGTCCCAGCGATCTGTTTTAGAGTCATATTTATACGTGGGGATGAATTTAATCTCTCCCTCCATGAAATCTGCAAATGCTTTCTTCTGAGTGCGCTGAATATTCAGCTAAAGCAGAAAAAGAAAGCTTTAAAAAGAAACAAACCAAACAAAAGGAACCCTCCCCCAGCAGTGTCAGAGGGCAGATCTACAGGCAGAGCAAGCACAACCTGTGGCCATGGAATTCACAGACATCCCCAAAACTGCCTCTCGGACCTCACACCTTCAACAGAGGTAAAAATTCAACCCGTCAGTGGAATGTTTACCAGACAGACCTAGTACAAATGGGCACGGTGCTGCCCACCAAACCATGCAGGCAGCATCAAACAGGAGTTCAGGGAAACATAAACTGCTCTGCTTGTGCCAAATGCCTTCATAAGTTTTCAGACTTAAGGTCATCATCATTAAACTTTCCCTGCCAACCCTTTTAGCAAGAGCCTCTAGGACTGTGCTCGGTTGACAACCTGACACCACCTTCCTTTGCTCATCTCCTCTCCTAAAAAGTCTCCTAGTTGTTTTCCTCACTGAAACCTAAGCCCCAGCTGTTTTCTGCACGAAGCTCTGCAGAAATGAGCTCAGAGCAGAATCAGATCCAGTGTTAAACTGTGTCAGAGGTGACATTGCACCATTGCTGTTTGTGTTCCACAGGTGCAATCCTTCACCTGAAAGGCACCTGCCTCGGGTTTCAGGGTGATGCAGAGAAGTGCCAAGCAGGGAAGGCAGCAGCACAGAATTCAGGTCAAACTAGCTGAGCAGTTTGGGCTCCAAATCAATACCTCTTCCACACCACTGATCACAGCAGCTTCTGTCGATGTTACAAATTCCTGTGTTCAGCCTGTAGTTTGTACATAACACAGAACTCCCACACTGGGACACTCAGGGATGGGGCAAACATGACTGAGTTTGCTGACCTGGTCAAATGTCAGCAGCTTCTGCAGCTCCTTCTTGCTGATGAGACTCTTCACTTCACTGGCATCCAGCAGACACAGCCTGTAGTTCAGGTCTCCCAGCCAGATGACAACGCTGGAAAGAAAGACACATATAGAATCATGGAATGGTTTGGGTTGGAAAGGACCTTAAAGCTCATCTTGTTCCCTGCCGTGGGCAGGGACACTTTCCACCAGCCCAGGTTGCTCCAAGCCCCATCCAACCTGGCCTTGGACACTCCCAGGGATGGGGCAGCCACAGCTTCTCTGCCCAACCTGTGCCAGGGCCTGCCCACTTTCACAGGGCAGAATTTGAGAGCAGATCAGCAATTAGCATCTCCCTTTCTTAAATCACATTAAGCCTGAGACATGTGGAAAACTAAAAAAGAAGACACGAAAGATCAAATCCAAAAGGAAAACTCTCTGGTGGCAGGAGATCCTATAGGAGTAAGTTCATATTCTTTGGAATCCCCTAAGGATTGAAAACTTAGTTTAGTGGGAGATAATGAGTTTGCCTCAGCCTGAAAAAGCTAGAGAGCAGCACTGACGCTCTGATGAAGTGAAACCAGTGTATCCCACCAAGCTTCACATAAAATCAAGCTGATATTCAGGCTCTTCTCATGTTCAGAAGAGGGCAGTGGTGCTGTTTTGTTAAGCAGAGCCTTCCTGTCAGCCAGCTGGGCAGGAGAGGCACCTGTATCTGCAGGCTCACACCTCGTGTGACACCCTGGTGGTTTTTCACTGCCTTTCAATCAACCAGAGCAGGTCACTGCTGCACCATCTACCCAGCAAAGACCAACTGATGCAGAACTGGCAGGAGCAGAGTTAGATTCCTGTGGAGTTACACTCTTGGGACCCACTCATTACTCCATGGAGGTTTCATTTGAAGATTAAAATTTAAACCCCCCTCTGGTACCAAAGCTCTTCCTGTTTATAGTCAAACCTCAACATTTCCATTAGTGGATTAGCAAGGATAATCTAATAGTTGAAGTTTTTTTCTGTACTAATCCACTCTACAACTATTTTTCGGTTTTTTAAATGGTTTAAATATGAACTGCAGAAGTACCAGGCATTTGCATTCTGTTTAGGCCTGCTGAAAAAGAAGAGTTACACATAAATGCAAGGAGAGGGACGTTGGGGACAGGGCACACGAGTCACTGCAGCGAGGAGGTGACCACAGTGCCTGCAGAAGCTGCAGAACAGCACAGCCCTTGGCACTTCCAGCTATTTCCTCAAGCCAGAAAACTTTATCTGCACGAAACCTCCTGCTTGCTGCAACTCTGACTTGATTGAGGTTGCTCAACGCCGCTTCAAAAGGGAGAACACCCCACAACTCACTCGTGTTTCATGATGTTGAGCTGAGGCAGGCTGTCATTGGGAGTCACAAAGCTCATGCGGGCACAGATGTCCTTATAATCCTGGTTTCGGCGCTCAAAGTCCTCCACGTGGGCAGCCAGGTGGGAGTTGACGATGCAGAAGGTGGTGTTGTGGAACACAAACCTGACAGCCACTCCACCCTTGTTGCCCTGGGGACAGCAGGTACCCGTGGGGGTAAGAGCAGGAGTCAGGTGAGGTACAGGGAGGGGACAGGGATGGTACAAGTGAATAAAATCAGGCTGTGCCGCTTCTTGCGTGGATACAGAGAAGCAACAGGCTGGCCTCAGTGACTCACCATCTTTCCCATGACTCCCGTGCCCACAGACTCTGTCACAACCTCTCTGATGTTGCTCAGATGATCCTTCTTTGCAAATATGAGCAACATCATCCCAACCAGGCGGACCATTTGCACCTGCAAAAATAAACCGTTCCCAGAGAGGTGGTGGGAATGCAGCTTTGATATACCTGCTCTGCTGCTCTGGCTCTCCCTGTTCCTCATCACCTTCTGTACTCTGTCCCTAAATTTAACACTGCTGAAAGGGCCTCCTGTCCCACAGCAAGGTTCTGGGTGTCAATCTGTCACCCACCAGAGTCATCAGCTGTGCTGAGCTCATTGCTTTCCCCACTCTGGTGCTTCTCTACAACAGCACGAAGTAAGAGAAACTGAATAAACACACAGGTCTGTTGGTCAGGTCTCAGCCCTTGCCAGCACAACCAGAGAAGACCTGGCTCCAGCCAGTTCTGACATAAAGCTGAGGCTGTCCTGAGGCAGCTGGCAGTCAGGGTTCACCTTGGCTTACTCCAAACTCCAGCAGTCAGTGGCATGTGCAGAGGGGAATGGACAAAGATGGTCTTATTTCCCCGAGGCAGACATGCATAGGGTATCAAAAGGCATCTCTGAGCTACACAGACCAGTTGCTCTTCAGGAAACACTTGTTCCCTAAAGCAAAGGGCCTCTCCCTGGAGCTGGGGAGTTCTCCCCTGCAGAGCTCAGCCCACAGGGGTTAACACTGCTCATGTGCTCTGTCCCAGCAGGGATCTCAGGTCTGCTGCTGATCTTTCACACGTGCTAAGCCAACACCTGCCCGGTCTGTGATCTTCCTGAACCTCCAAAGCAGTGGGGTCACCACTCTGAAACAGCAACAAGGCCTCACCTTCTCGAGTGCAGTCTGCACACTCACTTTTAGGCACAGAAACATTCAGATGTGCTGGGATTAAGTATATGGATTGAGAGAAGGAGCTGAGAGCAGAGAATTCGGCTGGAAGAGCCCAACACCAAGTCTGCTCTGCAGAAGTGGAATTTACAAGTGACCACAAGTCTTATCTACAGCTTCAACCACTTCCCCCTCCTGCAGCCATATCCTGTGCTTGCTCTTTCACCAGGGTGGAGGAAATTCACCCAAAACTCAAGTAGAGCAAAGGGAGGGGAAAAGGAGCCATGATTTCTGGCTTCCCTCCATGGGTCTCAGCTCAGCAAGGTGCTCTGTTCCTGCTTCACTCCCTGTAACACCTGCCCAAGCTCAGCCCAGAGCAAGCAGGAAGGGTGTGACAGCGAACACATGGGCAAAGGAGGAAGTAGAAACCCATTCATATATTTAGGACTGGTTGCTACAGCAGACATAAAACCAATGGCTTGCTCTTAACCAGCCACATCAGAGTCCTGCTGCCACAGCTGAAGCAATTCTGGCCCAAGGCAACAGCCTCTGGAAGATTTTGTTTCATAAATCATCCCACTCTTTCAGGAAAAAGCTATTAATTTGATTTACCAGCTAAGGACACCCCTGGCTTCTATACTACAGGGCGAGAGAGTAACACAGATAGAGGACTGGAAGCTGCTTCTTCCCTGGCACCAACCTCCTATTTGATAAAAGTATTGTGATCCCCACCTTTATAAATTCCTGCTTCAAAGCACAATATTCCCCTACAACTGTGGGGCAGAAACACACGCTCCAGGTTTACCTTGGCACACCTGACACGTGCCCAGTACCACCCTTGGTTTCTCCAAGCCCTGCTCCTTGGGCAGGTGGGTAAAGGAGAAGCCCCTTTCCCTTCTCCTTCCCACCATGCCAGCTCCATGACAAAACCCCATGCCACTGAGCAAAACTCACTTTCTTGTACTTGGCCTGAGGATGCAAGGCCCTCTCCACAGCAGCCAGCCACTCCTGCTCCTTCAGAGAATCAAAGTAGAAGAAAGCCTCTGTGCTGAGGTCCAGCTCCTGGAACCTGGAAATCCAAGAGCTTAGCACCTTCAGCCCTCCTGCACAACCCCCTCTTTCTGTAGAAATTTGAAACCCCTAGCAACAGCCCTTGGAGCAGCTCCTTATGGCCACAAATAAAGCAGCAGAATTTCCCCACGGTGCCTCTGGGACCCTACCCAAAACCCCTTAGGAACCCTTGCCCTTGGGAAGCACCACCCTAGGTAAAGGACAACCAGTGAGCTCTGCAGATGCCTCCAGGAAAATCTTTTATGTCATGCCAGCCTTGTTTAACCCAATCCTCTGCCTCATCTGATGGCTCTTTGCCCTCAGACAGCTCTTGTGTGACACAGATCAGCTCTGTGCAGCCCCTGGGAGCACTGCAGGAACCTAAACCAAACACAGCCCTCCAGGATCCCAGCCAGAGCAACAAGGAACTGGCCCCATCAGTAAATCCAGGTTGCTGCCACTCACCCGATGCAGTAGAAGTCTGGAGGGTCTGTGTCACACACCAGCCATGGCTCCAAGAAACTGTCAGGAGACTGCCCGTTCACATTCCACGTTCCCACAAAAAACCTACAATACAAAAGCGGATGAGTTGCTAGAAAACAGTGAAAAACCACAGCAGCACATTAGTGTTCTGGCTGGGAGCAGAACTGTGAGCACACCCTGACACAGTGTGGGGCCATACTAGCCAGGGGGGAACTGAAATTCACAATCACAGAGGTTGGAAAAGACTGCCAAAATCCTCAAGTCCAGCCTGTAACTGATTGCCACATTGTCACCCAGCCCAGAGCACTGAGTGCCACGTCCAGTCATTGCTTGGACACCTCCAGGGGTGGGGACTCCACCTGACAGTCCATTCCAATGCCTGACAGCCCTGTTTGTGAAGAAATTCTTCCTGATGTGCAACCTGAACTCCCCCACCACAGCTTGAGGCCGTTTCTTTGTGTCCTATCACTTGTTACCTGGAAGCAAAGCCTGACCTCCACCTGGCTCCACCCTCCTGTCAGGGAGTTGTAGAGAGTGAGGTCTCCCCTGAGCCTCCTTTTATCCAGGATGAGCCTCCCCAGCTCCCTCAGCTGCTGCCCAAAAAAATCTCCCAAGGCATGGGTCACTGCCAGTGACACTCCTCCTGGACTAAGACATTCCACCAGCAAACATCTGGCTCTTTTAACATCATGTCATGCGGGGCAACCCCAGGACAGTGTGGTGAGACATCTGCCTTCACCCTTTCTGCCCAACTGCTGCAGCCTTATGGAGGCTCACAAAAGGAGGGGCTGCACTTGGTGACTTTCAGGCTGCACCATCCTCTCTGGCCACTTGAGCTGCCGCCCCTCAGCAGCTGCCAGGGTCCAAACCTGGGCAAAACCCAAGCTCACAGAAGACATCCCACAGCCCTGCCCCCTCCATCCCCACCACTCTCACCTGAAGTTGTGCAAGTTGATGTAGGCCTTCTCCCTCTTGGCCAGCACGTGTTTGATGAGCCCCTCTCTCTGCCCTGACTGCGTGCTGGGCAAAAACATCTTGCGCATTGTGTTAGTCACTTTGGGCTGGTCTCTGGATGTACCTTCTCTCTCTCGGTGAAATCTAGGAAGGAGGCAAGAGCAGCACTAGAGCTGGTTCTGCTGTCTAGGAAGAGAAATTAAAAGGGGAACAGATCCCTCCATGTTACTTACTGCTTGTTCTGAGGAACAGGAGGAGGTGGGGGCTCCCGCCGGGATCCCGCCTGGTGGTTCTGCATGTTCCTTTTCTCTTCTAGGCTCAGAGCGTTGAAGTCATCCTCAAACCCCAGAGCTCCTGTAATGAAAAGTCCCAGCACAATGCCCTGAGAAACAACCTGAGACAGCTCTGATCAAGCAGGAAAAAAATGTAACTCCACAGAAAGCAAAAAAACCCAAATGACAGTAGGAATGTATAAACTGGAATGGGAGAAAGGGGCGCTATGCACAAGTCAAGGCAGCAGGGAGGCTTGCTGTGCACAAACCAAGGCAGAAAAGAGCACTCAGGGAGGAATGAACAGACCAAAGAGCAGAGGCCAGCCCCAGCACTGCACATGCCCCAGAGCAAAGCCAACTCTACCTGGTGGAGAGGCCTGTGATAGACCCGGGAGGCTTTTCTCCACCTGATGCCAGATGGCTGCGTCCTTGGGTTCAGGGGGAGAAGCTTTCAGGTGGGCTGGAAAAAACCCCCACCCCTGTCAGAAACTGCTGACAGTACCAGAGGATTTCACACACACACACACACACACACACACACAGAGAGAGGTGCAGCTCTGCTCACCTTCCTGTATGCTCTGCACTTCTGACAGGAATCCCAAGCAGCGCTCCTCGTCAGGGATCTCGAAGAGCCGCTCCGGCGTCTCGTCACCCTGTATCCGCACCTTGCAGCCTGCTTCAAACACACCCAGAGTCAGCCCAGCCTGCCTCACAGTGAGCCACCAGGCTTCACAGACAGCTCCCAGACGTTTCTGATGGAAACCTGCACCTAAGTCACCCTCCCTGTGCTCCTGAAATTCCCCCTGCCCCGCTTGGGGTATCCTCAACACCTTTAGGAATTCTTCTCCCTACTGCACTCTTACAGAGAAGAGCTCTGAAAGCAGTAGCAAAAATGGCAAATGTTTTAATAATTCCCGTTTCAGGCTTTGTCTGTCACAATAACTAAGTGCCTGACAGAGCCAGATGACAACATCAGAGGGAAAACAACCCCTGCTTGAGCAGAGGACAAACACAGAGCCTGGGGGAAGACTGGGAAGGTGAAATAATCACTAGGCAGGAGCTTCAGCCACACCACTGCCCTTGTAAAACTTACTGTTTGTAGCTATATCAATCAGTAGAGTTTCTTCTGCCTCTGGAAAAGAAAAACAGGATCAGGAGAGCTCATGCTGAATGCTTCACTAATTGAAGACTCAAAATAATCACACTGTCTGCTACCAACCACAAAAGAGACCTGACAGAGGAACAAACAGCTCTAATTTACACCTGTATGTTCCTAACTGCTCTTGCAAAGAGAACTTGGACAGTCACCTCCCACCAAGTGTCCCAGGGAGATTCCCAAGGCACAAGAGTGCTCACACACCTAGGATGGCTCTTCCTCATCAGTGCAGCTACTTTGGGAAAGACCGACCTGACAAGGAACTTCAGAGCTTCCCTACGGAGGAAGGCCAGGGACAGAACCTCACTGAGCTGCACAGAAGGGAGTGAGCCAATCTGGGAAAAGGTGCTTTTATTCCTAACAAGGATTTGCCCCACGGACACTCCTGCTATTTAAGTCCCTCCAAGACAAGACCTAAAGCCCTTCCCCACCCAGCTGCTGGGAGCTGAGAGCCTGCCAGGCCTTACGGAAATTTAGATCTAAACACGCAGGAATCAGGGAAAAGCTCCCAACTCTTGACACGGCAGGGAAACCAGAGGCAGGCAGCAAATTCCAGCCCCTGCAACACGTGCTGGCTCCATGTGATGCCGAGCCCACCAGGCATGGGAGCCAGCCAAGTTCCTCACAACTGCACGCTGACATGGAGTGACAAACCACTTGGATGAGGAACGAGGGGATTCCATAAACTGTGAGCTGAAGTCTCACAGGGAAGGATTCAACCCACACCTGCTCAGGAGGCAGGTCAGGACAGCACTAAGTTTTTTTTTGGGGGGGTTCCGTGGATGAACAGCAGCGCATTCCCACCCTCCCCCCCAGCAGCCGGTATACCTTGCACGCATTTAAAGCGGCTGTTGATGGGAATGTAATCCGGATCGGAGTTTTCCTTCTCCTGCGAGTGGATAACGATCCTGCAGACGGGGAAAAATGGCTTGTAAAAGCTCTGCAACGACGCCCTGCTCACACAAACACACACACACACAAACACAAACACACAAACACAAACACACAAACAAACACACNCACAAACACAAACACACAAACACAAACACACAAACAAACACACAAACACGCACACAAACACACACACAGCCGGCCGCGGGAGCGCTGTGTGTGTGCAGGGACACGATGTTTGATGGATGGGGCGGGAGCAGCGAAAAGGCAGCGAAGGTGGGACCGCCGGGGAGAAGTTTGAGGTGCCCAACTCTCCCTGCAGCCCCACACAGCCTCCAACTCTGCGGCTGCCGGGGGGCAGGGAGGGGAATCCCGAG
>VXBX01000029.1:0-16219 GCA_013400415.1 Scytalopus superciliaris
TAAAAGAGGCTAACAATCAAGTATAATCAAACTAACAATAAAAAGAATCCTAGAAGACAATAAAGACAACAGAAATACAATAACCACTGTACTATTTGGTGTTTTGACAGTATTATTCAAATTAGATTAGCCATCCATCCTTTTGGAGTCCTTTTAGTTTGGATGCAATGGCTTTTATCAGATCTGCACAAGCTGTTACAGTGTTTTCATTTCTTGTGGTTGTGACAGGTGGAGTTGAAGGTGGGGACAGCACTAACCCCAGGGGTAGCCTGGAGTGTGCCGGTGGCTCATCCCAAGGCCCGTGGGAGTTAGTTTTATGGAGGCTGAGCTCACCTTGTCATCACCACATTATTGCCAGCCTTTGTTCTGGTATTTTATAAACTTTTCCAGGGATTGGCAGCTGCTCAAACAGTACAAACACACCTAACGAGGGTGCTTCAAACTGAGGACAGTTCAAATTACAAGGGCCAACCTCCTAATTAAGAAGAGTTATGGCTTGATGGAAAAAGGAGAGCAGACTGACTAACACATGTAGTGTAATGTCTTAATTGGGATTCAGATTCTAAAATTTGTGTGGTTCAGAATATATGACTCATAATTAGTCAAAAGGTCCACTTTTTTTCTGTCCCCAGGATCTTTGCTCTGACACAGATCTGGGAAGAATATGAAGTGAAATATTGCATTTGGTTAGCTGTCAGCTGCAATCCCAACCCCTCTTTTCACTCATTAGTCCCCCATTGGAAGGAAGTGATTGGATGGTTCTAAAGGGCTTAATTGCAGAGGATTATCACAGATTAAAAATAAATAAAACTAATATCCATTTGTTGATGGAGAGCGAGTTTACAGTGCTGTCCTGTGTGCTCTGCCAAAGGGGTGGAGCAGGAAAGTGGAGATCCGGACCTTCAGATCCTTAAGATCCTTCAGATCCTCTCATATTTGAATGCCAAGTCTGTCTGGTTTGCTTGAGCTGTGCTTGTATCTTCTGCTGCAGTGACTGGAGATACGATTTAAGAGGCACGTTGCAGATTGCTGGTGGTTACAGTGTGTACTTAAAGAATTAATTGGACAGGGAAAGCTGAGGTGTGAAACCAGTCAGAAAAAATGTGACCTTACTAAAAGTAGGGCTGCTAGTAAGTCAGACTGACAATCATATTAGGCTAGGCTGTGAAACTAGGCACCCTCTCTCACCTTCTAGACCCATGCCTGTCTCTGGATGTCCTGTCACTGAAACCTGATGTTCTACATGACCACAGGACTCCAGCTTCAGTCTAACCATGAGCACAGAGTGAAATTTCTTAGGTGTGAAAAGCACTAACTATATGTGTCTCTTCTGTTCAGAAATTAAACACCTGCAAGGCTAAGGGAGAACTCTACAGCTATGACAACTGCAAAGAACATGAAGACATAAAAACTGCCCCCAGTCCCTCAAAACACAGGAGTTAGGAGGCACACCATACTTTGGGGTGATGGGTTTAAACCTCAAGAAAGGAAGTGTCATGTTTTTCTTACAATGCATACTTACATTGTGGAACCTTCTGTGCTGAAGGGTAGGATTGAGTCAAAAATGTGTATAGGAGGCCAGTCAGGAGGATTAAATATGTTGATCCAGTCACCATCCCAGAAAACCAATGTATCACTAACTGTGGGAACTGAAAGGGCACATGAAGAATGGTCTGTTATATTCTTTTCTTCTATGTCCACAGCTGGCTGCTTCAAGTGCAGGATACAGAGCTGGATAGCTCTGGTCTCATTTCACAACCCAAGGAGTGGAGATGTCTCTTCTGACAAACAATTCTAAAGTTGTGGAAATGGCCAGTCAGCACTCATTTTGCCAACTTTTGACTGGGAGCTTTTGCCTGAGTCTCAGAAACATTTCTTCAAATCACGCTACAAATAATGGGAAAAGTTCACACTTAACTCAGAGGATGCAGTTTATGGCTGGCTTCTCTTGGGAAGAAAATGTTCAGAGATTAGGAGCTATGGTAGTGTACAGTATAAATAGTGATAATATTGGGCAGGATTTGGAGAGCTTTCAGTTCATACAAGTACAAAAAATTCAGAACATTGAGTCTCAGGTCACTGAATCAAACCAAAAGTAAAGACAACTGCAGTGGGGGTAGGAAATGGTCTCCAGGAGTCAGTAAAACAAGATGCAGTGGTATGTTTTTCTTCTTTTATCTGCTCAGTTTATCAGAAAAACAAATGGTGAAGGGACTTGCAGCTCCATCTGAGTATGTCAGTTTCCAAAAAGGCTCTCTGACCCAATGGGGAAAATCTTCAGAGGAATGAGTGGTAGAAGGTTCTTCACACCCACAGTTCTCAGCAGTAAGGTATGAACTTGGAACAGTGAGAGTGCTTAACCACTGACACAAATTTCCATGGCAAGAGTCAAACTGTCCTTCAGCTGAAGGACAGAGCCACGTTTAGATGATATTCTTCAGTGCTCAACAGAAGATTAACTTTGAGCGTGTAAGATGCAGGAAGACAGACTACATGATATAATGGTTTCTTCCTAGCTCTACAATCTATGAATCTATTGAAAATATATTAGAAGCGGGAGGTGGTAGTGGTGTAACCTGAACCACTGCTGTGAGCAAGATCTAAATGCAGAATTCAAGCCTCCAAGCTTGCACATAAATGTGAACCAGCATTTACTGCAAGCACAGCAGTGAAACTGGTAGCGCAGCAGCATCTTCTGAGAGCATTGGCACTGCCTCTTGCTGTAAAAGTTTTCAGCTCTGATCTTGGCTGAGATCTTCAGGCCTTACTGTAATATGTATGACCATAATAACAGGATTGAATTACAGTGTTCTGCAGAGAAACAGATCAACCCCTTAGCTATTTCCAAGAGAATGTCTCACAGCTGATGATCCACAGCACGTGGCTGCTGCCTGACAGCACTGCACAGGGTGTCACAGCTGCAAACCAACCAGTCTCAGGGGCAGCATGGAGCAAGTCCTGCTGAAGCAATGTCAGTGCTAATCCATCAGCAACACTGCACTGCTCTGCCTGCCCCCTCTGCATCCCTCCTCTGCCTCTGCTCAAAGCAAGATTTGAGGCTTGAAGTAAAATGTCCAGACAAAATGATAGAAATAACTCCTGCCTTATGATTTCCACAGTAGATATATGTTCTCTGTGAAACATGGCCTTCTGTTGAAGCACCCCACCCTTGGGATCACTAGGGAAGTAGAGAGGATACCTTTAAGATAAACATCTCTTCCTTTCTCTTCTTCTTCATCTGGCTGGTGGTGGTCTTTTCTTTCTCTAATAAGTTGCCTAAGCTGTGAAAGACCACGGTGGAAGTGAAGGTTGTGATCCTTGAGGGGAATGAAAGAAATAGGGATTACCCTGAGCTAGGGAGGTCCTGTTTCCCACAGAGGATAGGACAGAGATCCCCAAGCCCCACACTCAGCATAATAGGAAATTTCGAGAGACTAGAAGAGGAATCCCAGTTGTCCTGGAGGTGCAAATTACAGTCTACCCGGAGAGGCGATGACTGCCACATGGCTGGAAGTGTTCAAGGCCAGGTTGGATGGGACTTTAAGTAACTTGATTTAGTTGAAGGTGTCCCTGCTCACGACAGGGAAGTAAGACTGGATGGCCTTTAAAGGTCCCTGCCAAGTCAAACTATTCTGTGACTCTGTGTTGGCCTGGGCACATACTGAAGACAGTAAAGTAACAGTGGCAGATTCATAAATATCCCTCTTTGATGTGGCACTTATATGGAGCCTAAAAGGCATTTTTCTTGTCTTTCACACATCTAACCTTTCATCAATCTGACTCTGAAAACATCCTGAGCATCGCAATGCAAAGACCTTCTCTATTGGTCTTGAAATCATGCACTGGGGGATAATGGTGAGAAGCAAAATAAGCAAGTATCTCAAACTGGCAATAGTGTTTTAAAGCAGACACTTAAAAACAAACTTTCACAACTGAAAGCTACTTTTTGACAATTTTAAAATATAAAACATCTTCTGACATTAGCAAAAACCACAAAAGATTGGATCAAATTCTCAAATTTCTTTCTCTCTGAAAAACAGGGGAAAACAAATTTCCTATGTCTCTAGTACTGAGAGAATTACGTTTGTATATTTTTAAGACCTATTGTCTGACCCTTTATTCTTACATGTAAATGTCACAAAATACCAGCACACAAACTGACAAAATAATTTTGTCTTGTTCTGCACCTTTTATCAATAAAGAATGATGTTTTTTTCCCCCTTCCCTTTAATTACACTCACAGCCATCTGCTTAACATTGTGGATAAATATGAGATGAGCACTACTGGATGGCAAGCAATAATACTTCTTTACAAATTATGATGAATAAAGAGGAAGATGAATGTGTACAGATAGTGTATCAGCGTAATGGACTGCTTTCTAACAGACATTTTTTATTTGTGTTCTTTCCTCTACTGCATGCAGAATTAAATCTGCAGTTCTGTGCCACAGAGACTTTTGCATGAGAATAAATTCATTCTTTTCACTGAGGAAGAGCCTGGTTCAAATTAAGGATGAGTTGTCCCCTTCAGCCTGAGTATTTCTAAAACTCTGAGCTGTTTAGAGTTTTTACCAAGATGATCCACTATACCTATTGTGCTTTGTATAGTTTTGACAATGACTTAAATATTGGGCTTCTGATTGCAAATCCCATCTTTCCTCAACAAAGGAGAACTACCAACGTGACAAGAAGAGACTTCCTGGGTCAGTGAGACCTTAAATAGCACATCTTACCATAAAATCCTCTTTATGGATATATCAGATTCTAAGTTAGAAGTAATTAGATTTTTTTTTATCTCCTTGTTCTATGGCTAAATTTTTTACTCTGACAGGAGTCTACCTTCTACTAATCCCTCTTAAGCTTTTATTTTAACAGGCTAGTCACCAAGAAAACATACACACAACTCCTTAGCAGGCATGTAACTCAAAGTCATGGTAAGAGGTTCCTAAAATACCCATTATATTAAAAAAAAAAAAAAAAAAAAAAGGAGAGAAATCTCAGCTCTGATCTAAAACCCTAGATGCAGGGGCCAAAATTGAGGTATTTAAGTCCAGTCCTGCCCCAACTACTCAAGCCCCAGATTTACCTGACTTCATTTCAGGCCGCTAAGTGAGATGCAGCAGGTGGGAGCAGCTGTCTCATGTTGATTCTATGGTCAGCAGGGAAAACAGATAATAGGGAAGAAAACAGAACTGCAGAGGTTGAGTCAGATTTTAGGACAGAGATGCAGCTCTGTAGAAATACTCACTTTCCATATTCATTCCAGAGTTAACTTAGAGCTACCATTTTCCTAATTAAGGGGCTACATTTCTACATATTGGTGGATGAGATATTAATCCTAGGTTCTCCTGATAATGCTTGCATGTTTTTTTCTATATGAGCAGGTTACTTGAGGTGTTGCTCCTAAAATATATCACATACCTGAGTATACCACAGTATCAGCCCGGGTTGAAGCTCATCTTGTCCGACCTGGGATGTAGGCACTCCTCACCATCAGAGGACACACCTGAGGGGACAGATTCACAGCATTCTTACATGTGTCCTGTGAATTACTCCATATCTAGCTCTTATTTTATAATTTTCTAGGTCATGAGCTCATTTCTCAGTTCATATAAGTCTGTTTTTTTCCATTATGTGGAAAGACACCAATTTCTATCAGGCAACTGTCTTATGTGGACAGATGAACTGCATTCTGTCACTTAGGGATCTTTACTACTGCTGAGCTGTACTTTATATTGTGAGAAAGAAGGGAGCACTTAAAGTCTAGTGCTTGAGGAAAAGTAATAGGGTCTGGCCCCACACTGCAGTGTGCATTGTCACCTGGGGTATGCACGACTCATTGAGGTTAATTGAAAAGGTAGAAGGAAGCTGTATAGCACTCTTCTAGAGCAGTGGGAATAGCTATTTCAGGCAGAAAACTGGTGCTATCTCACCTCTGTGGAGAGCTGCTGAGAAACAGCCTTTCTTGTTCAGGCTCACTGGGGACCACAGCAAGAACAGACCAGTGAAAATCAGAGGTGGCTCCACATGTCTTGGCACAACACCCCAAGGAGCTCTGCAGATGGAGCTCCAGTCCTCACCACTCAACAACAGCTCCAGAGACTTTTCCCTCACCTGGTTTAGAAGTGCCAGACGTCCCAGCTGTGCTTGCTGGGCTCCATGGAGAAGGCAGTGGCAGAGGCTCAGGCGTAATGCAGATGTCACTCCTTATTTTCAGCCATCAGGAAAGTCCTCTCCTGAACTCTCCCACTTGACATGAACGTGCAGCAAGCTCTAATTTGGTCATATCTGTGGTACTTTTCACACAACATCTAATTTTGATAAATGTGCTTTCCTCTTATTTAAAACACTTGCGGTTTAATTAAAAGACCCTCTACCAGCGTCCTAAGCTACTAAGCACATTTATATTACTAAAGCACATTATTAGTTTACCAGATCAATTTTACTCTCATTTCCCTTTTCCTGTGAACTCTCTTATCAATGGTCCCAAAGCATCACTACTACAGTATGACTTTCCCTCTGTCTGTGCAGTAACACCAAGGCAATGTCTGTGCAGCCAGCAAAGTGCTTCATTTGAGGTCTTTTGCAAAAAATAGGCAGCCTCAAGGGTAGTTTCAGAATTATCTTTGACTTACTGCAGATTTGCTTTATTTCATTGGTTTGGGTTTAGTTTGTGTTTGTACTGGAGGAAAAATAGAAAAAAAACCCAACCTTGATTTCACATCTGGAAGCTTCTGGCCATGGTTGAAACTATCTGTTGTTGAAACACTGTGTACATATGAAGGGAAAGCATCTTCAGAACACATTTTTAAGCCTGTCTTTTGTGTTTGCTTGGACACATTAAGAAAAAAAAACTAACAATAAAGATAGACCTCAAACTACAAAGAGAGATTTTTAATTACTCTGTGTTCTCTCTCTCATACATTTCATGTATCAGCATCTGAGGAGCCAAGCACATTTAATAATAGCAGTGCTGGCAGGTTTTATTCAGTTTCAAGGCATTTTGCAAATATTAATCTACAGAGTAAAGGAAACAACACAAACAAGTATTATGAAAGGGAAAGAGAGAAATGGTTGTAAAACTGTGCATAGGAAAGTTAAGATGGTTTACAGGGACATTGGAACTGAAAACAGACATCCTATATCATGCAATACACTCTCTAATTCCTCATTAAAATTTTTCTACATAAACTTATACAGGTTTGTCTTTAAAAAAAAATAGGCACTGGAACAGATTGCTCAGAGAAACTGTGAAAGACCCATACCTGGAAGTGATTAAGGCCAGGATGGACAGCAGTTGGATCAACCTGGTCTAGTGGAAGGTGTCTCTGCCCATGGCAGGGGAATTGGAACTGGATGGTCATTAAGGCCCCTTCCAACCCCAAAAAATTCTGTGAGCCTATGAGTCTATGTGGAAATAAACTCATGAAATGAGTGAGGGAAAGAGAAACATTTGCTCATAGAATAATTGAGTGTTGCACAGAAATATAGAAGTATGTAATCATCTCAGTATTTGGAGAACATCTTTTTAATAATGTTGGGTATTTGGATCATCTGATTAGTTACTTCTCTATTACAAAAGGCAGAAAAATGGTGAAGTATAAAAGATACTTGTTTTCTGTTGATCTATCTAAATTTCAATAAAATCAAGAATAGTAGAGACCTGTGATGTGATTCCTTAGTTAGCGAAATGCTCAGAGGATTTCTTGCACTTTCCTCACAATAAGCTGAAATATATGCTGAAAATTAGGACATCCCAAAAAGCATCCAAAGACTTCATTAGTTTAATAAAATCTTAGAGTGCTACAAGGTTAAGTTTTGGCTGTGGTCTTCAAGACATCAGATAAAAACATGTCACATATTAAAGTAGCTTTGGTTTTAATATATCTAGGGACAATTGAGATAAATAACCAAATCCAGACTTAGTCAGCTAACCTGCTCTCAAATGTTCACCTTGTTGGTCCTTTACTGCATTAGGTCAGTTCAGTCAGTGTTTTAGGTGAGTTTAATAAAGTACTTGAATAAAAATCTGTACTAGCAAGTCCTTCTCAAGTGTTATTTGCTTCTGATGGCTCTTGAATCAGAATTCTTCTATACAGAGTATATTTAGTCTCTTAATACTGGAACGGGTCAAAGGAGAGAGAATTGAAGAAGCATTAACTTCTGGAAATGTAATAAAACTTTGTCCTCTAAAGCCTTTCTTACTAGTAATGAGTTTTCAGTTTCCCATTCCTGGGAGATTATTCTCCTTAGGTCATCTAGAATTTGTGGACAGTCAGAAAGGAAAACAACAACAGTGTTTGTTAATTTATTTGGCTCTCTTGTTTCCAGGCATTTATTCTACAGGTTTTGTTATCGAATAAATTCCATTTACAGTTGTGAAACCAGCAAAAGTCCACGGGCCTTAAACTGAAGGAGGATATGTTTAGATTAGATATTAAGAATAAATCCTTTGCTATTAGGGTTGTGAGGTGCTGCAACAGGCTGCCTGGAGAAACTGTGGCTTCTCCATCCTTGGAAGTGTTCAAAGGCAGGTTGGACAGAGCTTGGAGCAACCTGGGCTAGTGGAAGGTATCCCTGCCCATGGCAGGGGGTTGGAACCAGATGATCTTTAAGGTCCCTTCCAACCCAAACCATTCTATGATTCTTTGAATTCATTCAAAGCTCGTCTGTGCTCTGTGCTGCAACTCCTGTGAAACCAAAGGAGATAATCTGAACACGTTGAGCAAGTCACCCTAAACTCCTTAGCTCGGTAATTTGCACCATGATCAGGATTGAAAGCAAAGGAATATGGCAATAGGAACAAGCAAGGCAAAACTGTGTAGAATTTCAGAATACTACTTAGATGTTGGCTATATGTTAATTAGATAATCAAAAGGTCTCTGAAATCCTGGAAGAGTCCAGTATACAGCTCCAATTTTCAGTAAAGTTTCATGGCTAGGACAGAAGCATTTTCACAGATGATGGTTTGGGAGTCATTAATGCTGGAAAATGGTCACACTCATCCCTCCCTCCAGATGGAGTCTGGGAACCATAACTGTGTTACCAGCTTTATGCATTCTCACACATAATGGGCTTTTATCATAAAAACAAATGTACCGTCCAGAAAAATAGTGTTTTATTCACAGCCTTTTGAGAACCAATTTACTGCACTATAGGCTTGAAAATGAAGATACAAAGTGGCACTAGAGAGGCACAATTATGCAAGCCAGCCTCTGCAACCTGTGGCCATAAGTACACTGGGCATGCTGGGACTGGCATTCAAAGTGCATTACAGGGCTGCTTGCCTGTAGAGTGGCTGATACAGGAGGTAAGAGGCTGCTATGAGGACTTCCACAAAGCTCTCTGTGTACAGGGAAAGGGTATTTCATGCAGACTAATGGGACTGTGAAGCTGAAAAAAACCACTTGCAAAAACAAGAAAAAAAGAGTTTTGGAAGAGCCATGTACAATCCAGATAGAAAAAAACAAAACATACTAAAAATCCCAAGCTCAGGACCCAAGAAGTCTGAACTACTCCAGTCCTGGCTGCATTAGTATATAGTCTGGGAGCTCTGAAAATCACCCTTTTTCTTTGACTGTTTTAATTTGAGTTTGCCTCCCAAAACAAAAGTTCTTGTTCTTAGGAATTTGTATGACTTGAAATAGGAAAGAACTTCAGTAAAAGGCAAACTCTATATACAGTCGAGATACTTTTCCAATGGCAAATGGTTTATTTTATTATCTTGCTACAGCTAAAATCACTGAATAATCTGGCAGAAAAAATAAATAGCAGCCACTCTGCCATTATAACCTCTGAAAAGGGATTGGCTATGCACATCTAATATGGCAGTGAAATAAAGGTTGGACTTGTTTTTGGTTATTGACAATGGCACGCACACTCAAATAGCATTTCTTACATGAATACTTTAATTGTATAGCTAATATGCAAATATCTGATGTACACTATAAAGACACCTGTAATGTACAGGAGTATCTATAACATACAGGGCAATACACACAAAACACATTTAATACTGTGTTAAGCACATAACTCTGTCATGTTAGGGATACCACTGTGACTTAATTACTGCAGGAATAGGTAATGAATTACTTCTTTGTCAAAGTGATAGGTGTGTTTCCTTCCTGCATATTCTCATTCCTGACTTCCCCTTTGGTGCACTGCCAAAAAGAAAAAGTGTTTTCAATAAACCATCCACAGTGAGAGTTAAAAGTAAGGAAGGCAGAAGGAAATAAATCTGGTTGAAAAGAGCAGAAGTCAAACTCCCAGAAAACAGACCTCTGTGTGGATAAAGAATCTTTCAGTATGAGTCTCTCGTGGAGACTATATTAGCATATGATAAAGTATGATCAGAATAAGCAATAATTGGCAAAAAGCACAGGAGCTTGCAGTGTATTAGTAGAAGAGTCACAGCATCTTAATTAAAAGGTGCGAAGGTGTGGACAGTCACAAAGCCAAGTAGTCAGTGAGGTGATTCATTCGAGCAGAATAAAGGGGATTTGGCAGGAGATGACCTCAAATAAGGCCTGTGGTCTCACTGACAGGGCATAGAGAGAGCAGGAAGTTGTGCTGTTTTCCTGACTTTGTGTCTGGCTTCAGACAAACCAATTTCCCCACCCCTGCCTCTCTTCCCCACTTGTGATTGTTATAGAAATAAGCCCCCCAAGACTGTTTCTCTCTCTGGCCTGACCCTCACAGTCCAACAGAAGGCACACAGCTGAGGTCCCTGATTACAAACACATTTTCCAAAGGCTGTTGAGAGTCACTGGAGAGGGAGGTCACAAAAATTCATATCTGCCTGAGAGAACTTTTGTTACTTCTCTGTCCCCTCCTTTCCAGGAACTATAAAGTACACCAGTGTAATCCTGCCCCAAAGGCGGATCATTTCAGTAGCCAAGGAGAGGTGCAGGTTTTCCAGGATGCTGTGTTGATGCTGAATCTGCCAAGACGTGGCAAGTTTCTAATGTGAACTTGCCATTTTCCATAGGTTTATAGTACACACAAATCCAGATGTACTTTCCCACTCTTTCCAGAATGTCTCTCACACAAAACTGACAGGCATTGTGCTCTTGCTCTAGATTTAATAGCCAATAGCCCTTGCAATTGAGAGGTTTATACTTATCTCATGTTTTGCTAATTCAAATAAAACAATTATTTCATACTAATTGCATTTTTTGAAAAGGTTTAGCCATTTTTGCTATGTCCAAATCAAAAAACCAGCTTGAATCACACCATTTGACCACAATGCCTCAAGTTTGACAGAGCTTAAAAAGGCAAATTTTAGGAACTTCAGAGTAGGAAGTGTGAATTCTATACTAACACTTGAACTAATCAACAGGGCCAAAGATGTGGAAAATCTACTCACTTTGTCCTTTAATTTTTAGCATTTATTAATTTTTCAAGTTAACCTTCCTAAGCAGTATAATCTGCTAGAGCCTGTATTTGTTGGAAATTGCTCTGCTGTCTTTTCCCTTTTTGTATAGTCAGATGAACCAGATACCACCAATTGATTAATCACTTTCTCTCCTCCATAACTGTGAACATGGGAATGAATATTTATGAGAGTGTGTAATTAGACACTTGACTTTGTAAATCATCTGGTGATGCCGTCAGTGAAGTTTTAGTTTGCAGATCAGCTTCAACTCTTATGTATCTTCATGAAAGAAATTATTAATTTCCACAACAAGGAATTGGAAGAAAATATAGTTCTGTTATCACACATAATTTGCAAAATTATATTTATGGTGTTGTTTGCTACATACTTCCACCAAAGATCTTACAAAAATGGGCTGATGCGCTGAGGGAGGAGAAGACTCAGGGCATGGCACCATCAAGATCTAGTCTGAGCTCTCTGAATGCAAATGCTTCAGTCTTACAGTTGTCCCCCTGAAATTAGCAGGTGGTGTTTTTTCTTAATAAACTGTTTTTCTTCCAACATATAAATATATTTTCTTCTGACTATTGTTTCTTGAATCTCCTGCTGATACTCAGTTGGTTTTGTCAATCACAACTGTGAACTATTCCCCCTCTAGAACATAGTCCTCTATAAAATTTTACATATGTGTTACAGCATCTATAGAGTTAAAAATGAAGCTGTGATAAGTCAATCTCTAAGAGACATTTCTTTTCACAAAAACCTCCACACTCACATCCAGAAGAAGTGTGCTTGGTCCAAAACCAGGTGAAGTGGCATTAAATGCAAAAAGACCAAAGGGAGAACGTGGCACAGGCTGAGAAGGGGCTGGGCTCTGCACCCTGGTGTTGAGCTGCTGGTAGGTGAGGAAGAGGAGGAGGAGGCAATTCAGTGCTGCTCGGTGGAGCTTTAAGGAAGAAATACTCCTTTCTGCCTTCCTGGTCAAACAGTGACATTTCTTTCATTTAATTGCTATCTCAGCCTTAGACCTTGCCACCTTCCTACCTCAGCAACCCCGTACCCGGTTGCTCCCATCAGCCCATATCCTTGTTCCCCTCTGTTTGCTCACTCTCTGTACAACTCTCAGATTCTCCTTATTGTCTATGTTTTTTTCTGCTGTGTTCTTACTGAAAATCCCCATTTGACCAAGCAAATCCCTCCCACTGAGTTCTCCCCTTCTGTCTGTGATCTCCTCCCAGAGCATCCCACTCATGCAACTGCAATTTCAACAGGACTCTGCAGGTCAGTGCATTCAGACTCCACTCATACATGTTATCCCCTTATGCAGCTTGGGTTTGGGTATGTCTCTTAGACTCTCACCCTTCTATCTCATCCAGCCATGTTTCTCTGCATTTCATTCATTTCACCCAATTTTAAGTACCTGACATACACAAACCTACACCTGAGCTGCTCACCTATACTCCACAGACACTACTGGGTATGTGCAGGTTGTGATAGACAATTTGAACAGTTACTTTGCCTGTCAACATAACCTGCTTCCCTGCAGCTGCAGGACCCCCAGGGCCATGCACTGACCCATCCATTATCTGCCCACCACCAAGGTCCTGACTGAAGTCCTTACCCAGCTATTCATGCCCATCCCAGTGGCTCACTGTGTAAGTGCTCCCATGACATATCCATGGGGTATTGTTTCCCACAAAACTGAGCAATAAAAGATACAGGGAAAGTATACCAGAGTATACTCATTTTGCCTGGAAAGCAAGCTCTTTTGGAAGGCAGCACTGCGCTGCTGCCTATGACAGCAGCCAAGAGACAGTGCACATATATCCAACAGAGGGATTTAACCTAAGATTTAATGCATAATTTCAAGCATTTATCCAAACAGAAAACACTGTCATCTGTGTCATGAGTCTGCAAGAAATGTTTCTTTTGTGTTTGATAGCTGCTGTATTTGCCTCCCTTTGTACAGCCACCCCACCTAAGAGAAGACTATGCCAAGTCCTGGCCACAAGTCACACCTGTGAAACTTCACCTTCTGCTGGAAACTTCATCGTTTAATTTATTCTAATACTCTCCTACTCTTTCTTTCTTCTCTTTCTTGCTTTTGTTTTTATATGGTTTAGTGTGGCTTTGGCCTAAATCTTACAGTGTTCAATGACCACTGAGCTGTAGAAATCACATCAATAGTACATAGATTTTTAATTAAAACTTCATATGCATTTTTACTTTGCTTTTTATTAACAGTGATGAGAAAAATTACACAGTCGTGATCAGAGCAGTGCAACTCTTGCAGACCTTCTTTATGACATAGATTTTGTTCTAGAGCGGTATCAGGGCCATTTGTAATTGTTATTAATTTACGATTTTTTAATCTACAACTCATTATTTAATGAAATTAGAAAAATACTTTCCCAGGTCTCAGCTTTAAAACTCTAAGGAGCATGAAAGCATACTATTGTTAATAATAAAAGTAAAAACAATTACTAAAAATGCAACAAACTTTCAAGTGTCTTCAAATTTCTTCCAGAACCTTCAGGTCTTCTTTATGCTTATAATTTGCAAAAATAATCAGAAGAACAAAGCTGATGCATTTCCTACTGTGAAACTTCAAAATCTTTGTATGGGTTTTGTGTTTTTAGATAAAATATTATGCATGTGTATTTAGAGTATTATACAACTTTTTTAATTAAAATACACTACACACTTATCTTTGGATATCACCAAGTTTTTCCACAGCTCTGGTTAATTTTCTTTATGGATAAATTGGTCTAATGCGTTCATGTATCTCTCAGGTTAGGATGTAGCACTGATGTGGATAAGACTCACATTAATGTAATGCAAATCAGTGAAGTCAGAATATAAGAATTCCATGCAAAGCCAGTGTGAGAATTCTCCTAGATGATCCAGCTGGCTTTGTGTCAGACCTGTAGAAAAGCAGAAATGAAGGGAAATGCTACATTAGCATCACTTCCCCAAATAAAGGTGAATCCTGTGCTTGACATTTCTGTGTCAATTTTAATTTGTGTACAGCAGAGGAAAGAGCTTTGCATTTGCACTGCTGGATTCATAAATCCTGGGCCTAAAATTTTTGCTTTTTGAAATCCCTCTGCTATGAACTAAGGCCCCACTGAGCAAGCAAAGCTCTTTGTGGATTCAGAGGTCTGAGTTTCTATAGCCACCTGTGAGAGTTGGTCCATAACCATGGACCATGACTTTACACTGAAAGGGAGTAGGTTTAGATTGGATATTAGAAAGAAAGTCTTCCCTGAAGGGTGGTGAGACCCTGGCAAAGGCTGTCCAGAGAAGCTGTGGATGTCCCATCCCTGGAAGTGTTCAAGGCCAGGTTCTGTGGGGCTCTGAACAACCTGGTCTAGTGGAAGGTGTCCCTGCCCATCGCAAAGAGTTAAAACTGATGATCTTTCAACCCACCCATTCTGTGATTATGTGATTCTATGATCTTCTTTCTAGAGTGGTGCAATGCAGCCAAAGCAGGTTCACAAACAAAGCTGAATGAGCTGTTCCTTTCTGATATTTCTTTCTTCCTGCTGAAAATGGTTTGTCCCTAAAATTCAGCCATTTGAGCTACAGGGAGATGTTGCTCTAAGACAAGAATGTAATTTGGCAATCAATCATTTTAGGCAGCAACAGGGGGAAATCCTTGTGGAGCAACTCACTCTGCAGTAAGTTTTGTGAGAGTGAGGAAAGGGGAGAATTATCTTACCTGGGAGTGAATCAAAGCCATCTTATGAAAACAGGTTTCTTCTTGAATAAATAATGTTGTGTTTGATCATCTAGTTCATCTCTTTTTGACCTACAGTTCTACCTTTGTAAAACCTTTCATTTTCTTGGGGAAAAAAATAAAAACCCTTTTAAAATAAGACAGGTTAAACTGCTTTAGTTTTAAGGAAAAACAGAGGGAAAATTTCATTTAAGCAAAAAATCCTTTCCCAATCAATTCTGAAAAAGGTTGATTCAGATTCCTCTCCTTTGTGTAGCACGGAGGACAAAGCTTTGAATAATCCTGAATGATGAAGATTGGTCTGTACTTCCTTGTATGAAGTTAAGCGTGTTCTATTTTTTTCAGAAACTGTTTAATAAAAATTACCGAAATAATCCCAAAGAAAGATGCTTGTGTTCAAACACTGAGAGAGAAAGGGGGCGAGAATTTAGACAAAATTAATTTTCAGATTTTCAAGGAAAAATTGAAAACTTCTGTGAGGAAAGAAAAAAAAAAGTCCTATTTCAATCCAAACTCAACATTATGTTAAAGAGGGGTCTCCTTCAAAATACAAAAAAAAGTAAAGATAAAGAAGATCCTATCAGTCAGTAGTTTAATTGGGATGTTTTATTGAACTTCTTATTCATGTTTAAGTGCTTTTTCAACCTTTGTGGACTATTTTCTTTAATTTATCCAGCAGCAGTGAACTTCACTGATGATGTCTTGTTTCCAGAAGCATTCTATTATGCTTGTCAGCTTTTTCTGAAAGGAAATGAGTTGCATATCCATCACATCCTTGCTCTTTATTCTCTTCTATAAGACTCTAATTAATCTTTTCACTACCTATCTTTTTGCTTTCACTCATCTGCTCCCTCTCTATTTCCATTTGCTCTCTTAATCCTCCTCCAGGTTGACTCCTTTCTCCTTCTTTTCCCAGCCTGTGGTTTATACCATTGATCATGTTGCTTCCAAAATCCAAGAGTGACCCAGTAAATAACATTTCTGTCTTTTTAAGCCATCTCTTCAAATATTCCCTCCTCTTCTGTTCCCCTCATCACTGATGCAACAGCATCGTTTTCCCTGAATTGATTTATATATTATAAATAACACTTATAAGGCCCATAGAC